>PVJO010020611.1:0-31643 GCA_004026905.1 Hystrix cristata
CCGGTCTGCACGCCAGCCCTGCCTCGGACCCAGCGGACTATAGACTGAAACCTCTGCAGACTGTGAGCTAATAAACCTTTCTTCCCCTAACTTTGGGTGTCGAGTATTCTGTCCCAACAACGAGAGAAAAGTAACTAAAACACATGCGATAGTATGAGTGTGAGTGTCTAGCTGTATACATTACATACTATATTGTAGGTACTCGATAAAGCCTGTCTGAGAATTTCCACTGAAGTCCACAAAGAATAAATATGATGCATTGGAGAATGTTTTTTAAGGGAAAGATCTAATTTTTGAAATCATATCTTGACAGATGAATGATGCTTAATTTGACAGATACAAAAAAGAACTAGAAAGTGGATGCACAGTACTGCTGCACAGAGACCCTTCCCCTCAGGTCACTTTGAGACCTCCTGCCCTGCTCACTGGCTACTGTCCCACAGGGATGCAGAACCAGTCCCCTCTTCTTCCAGTGAAGCCACCCCTGGCAGTGCTGTCATTAACCCTGTCTCCGTAAGCCGCCATCTCTGAGCTGGTCACATTCAGGTCTGCATCTCTCCCACTACTGTCCCCTTGAGCCCCCCAAACCCCCAAATCCTAAAGCAGATCCTTCCTGCATTCAATCTTCAGTTGTTCCTCTTTTAAAGGAATATTTAATGGAGCTGAGAATGATTAAACGCTGAGTCTTAATAGCATCCTGCATCCCATTCTGCACACATCCCAGAAGCCAATCAACTGAAGGTCACCAGGAAGACTCATCCAGCTTCCTCTGGTGCTTTGCAACAGTGAGTTCACCTGGAGTTATGATTCGTTCTGAGCCTCAGGCAGTAAATAAGTACCTGTCTACACAGACATCTCCTTTAGTTCTTCAGTTATTGCCATGACAGTCTCATGTGCTTGCAGTGGGACTGTTATGGTATAATAATTCTGTCATACCTAAACTTTAATTCACTTAATTATTTAGAAAGTCAGTTTTCCATCAGAGAGAAGGATGGCACTGGATTTCCTCGAAGGTGTAATTAAATACATGGTATCCTGGCCTTGTGGAGACTTAATTCACTTCACATAATTTGTACTCCAGTGCCCCCAAATAATTTCCATCCAAATAATTGGTGTTTCCCTGGAAAATAGTAATGGAAAGAGTGCTCATCTCTTCTGCCCCAGTCACTCATTTATTTAACAATCTGTTAAGGAGTTCCAGGCACTATGCTGGTTACTGAGAATCTAGAAATAAATTAAAATCTCCACTGACTCCAAAAAGCTCAATCTAATATTGTGGGTTGGGGCAACAGGGGAAGGGGGAGAATACTCTACAGATTAAAAAGAACTATGTGATCTATAATAAAGGGCTTATCTCCTTCATCTAAGCTTCTTTTAAAAAGCTTTTAACATTTTTCTTTCTTCCTCTCCCTCTTCCTGTCTCTGAAATTTGTCCTTGGCCTCCACATTCCTCCAAAAACTCTCCAAATGATGATGTTTTTACTCCTAAAAAATATGGACACTTATCCATCCTCAATTTTATTTATTTGCTTGAGACATTAGTCTGTGTTCTTCAGCTCTGTCTTGAAATATCCCTTTCCCCTGGTTTCTGTGGAAATTTACTCCTCTTATGAGTTTTTCTTTAGTCTCTCGGGTACATCTTATAGTTTCCTTTCTAAATCATAACCGTTGTGTTTCCTCAGCCTCTTCTCTTCTTATGCTATACTATATTCCCTTCTCTTACAGTCATGTCCATTGGTTACCAACTTTATGGTGCCCACTCCCAAATTCCAGTCTCCAGCCTACATGATTTTCTGACAGTTAACCCATGAGAAAGATCCACCTTCTTCAATATCCCAAATGAATGCTTCAGGGGGAACTTAAACTCAACACTGAACAACCAGACTCCATGTTCTCTCTCTTGCATTGGTTTTTTTCTACAAGTCCCCGATCTCAAGCAAGGAAGCCCTGCCTTCCATTTTTCTGAAGACAGAAACCTCTGATCATCTTTAGGCTTTTCCCATCTTGCTCCCATACCCAAGCAGTCAACAATCTCTGCTGATTGTCTCTCCTGGTAATTACTATCTTTACTTTTCTCCATTCCTGACTATTTACTGCATTCAGATTTCCTGTAGATTTTAACTCTTATGGCCTTCATAATAAAATATAAATCCTTAATCCTTCATTAACTGACTTCTGCTTAATTATCTATTCTTTAATAAATTCCTAGCATTAGCTTCTATGATTAAACCAGTTTATTCTACTTGTGCTTTCCCTCCAAATGTGTCTTTTCACTTCTGAAGAGACAAAGCACTGACTATCCCTTTTCTGTAATTGCAAAGCCTTTCCTGCCTTTTCCCTGTCACCACTCACTGGACTGCCTATGTGAACTTCGGAGCTCTGGGGCCTTAACCCACCAAAGAAGATGCCCTTCTTCCATGTCCTTATGATGTCCTGAGCTTGCTACTTACGGATGGGTTGTTATAACTGCTTGTCACTTCTCTCCCTTGAGTGCATAGACTGCGTCTTGGTCCTGATTATTTTTCAAGCTCTAGCGCAGTTCCCAGAACTTTAAACAATTGTGTTGACTAATGAATGAATCAAAGGATGTCCGAAATATCACTGAGAGCCCAGGGGATAGAGCAGTACATCCAGCCTCCGGAAGGACTAAAGGTTGCATAGTGGAAATGACACGAGGAATGTACCTTGGGAGAATGTGAAGAGTGATACAAAATTATGTGCCTGTCCCAGAAGAGATCTCTTTGTTATGCATATCCTTGTAAAATGCAGTGGATCATTCCAGATATCTTCTGATTCGACTGCTCCTCTTCCTGGTATGATATTCAAATTAGATGGTAACGGGCATTGTCTACCTTATAAAATTCATGGATTCTCCCTGTGGAAGACAGAGACCTAATCCTGAAAGCTATCCATTCTGCAGGCCAGCATTTTGCAGCATTTTGTTAGCTGAATATAGTTAGATGGAAATAAGAGAGTAAATTAGTTTATTTCAACTTGTACATTTAATCAACAGAGGTCAGAGAACAGAGCCAGGTCGGAAAGACCAGGAGGCTCCTGACAGGGGATTATGGTACTATTGCTGCTCAATCAAATGGGTACTTTCTCTTCTAGTTCCTGGGTTGTAAAACTGGTGAGCCTGGGGCTGCCTTTGGATTACAGCCCCTTGAAGTGATAAACACGCTGTTTCCCTGAGATTTGCCCCAGGAGATAAACATTTCCGAAGGATTTTTCTGACAAAGCCAAGAAGCCTAATAATTGCAATGTCAGGCAAGGAAAAAAAGTGAAAACTTATTCACTGTGATCCCTTATGAAAGAGGGAAAAAGAGCAAAAGATGATTCACCACTGGATGCATGATTGTCAGAGCTCTTTGAGGATCTTTTGAATAAGTACATCCACTAGGTTATAAATAACGACAACAGACAGTAATTTGCATGGATTAGGGTTGTTAACATTCATCAATTTCTGCATTTTAAAATACTCCCAAATTCTTGATTAGGAGTGTCTCTTTGTAGTGAAGGATTGATAGTGGGAGTAAAAGAATCTGATGAATTTAAAACTCAGATGAGAGAAAGCAAAGCCGTCCAGATCTAAACTGCGATACCATTAGTAGTTCCCATAAATCAAATTGTGTTTATAGTGAGGATACAGTTGAATTACCATCTGGACTTTTTAACCTCGACATTTATTTCCGAATCATTCCTAATATTGGGAGTAAACTTAACCCTTCCTTTCATCTCCGGTTAGGCCCATGCCAGTTCCCTTTAAAGGAGAGAAATGATCTTGCGCCTAATGGGGACAGAATGTCATGTGTGGCATGAGCTTGGAAAGAACTGGTAACATTCTTGCAAAACATTGAACTACAAAAGAAAGAAAACATACTGAGTTTTAAAACCATATCAGGTGAGAAGAATGAAATGTGAAGTCAGGGGTTAGGAGAAAACAGAAAATGTGTATTTCAACTGATTAAGTTAAGGGCATATAAATGAAATTCAAGTACATAATTATTTAATTTCAAAAAATCTTTTGTAGCTATAGACAAGCTTGATTACAAATACAGAGGAACCACATAGATTTTCAACAGCTAAGACTAAAGCTCTAATTAAGTGACTAAATGATTTTCATCAGCTCACGTATGTCTGGAGCTGATCTGGGCTCTTATTTTTCTTTTTCCTTTGAGAATGACAGAGTATAGCAGTATGGATAGAAAAAGGCCATAGTCATGTATGAAGTCATCTTTTTAATTTCTGGATTTTAACATTTTGCGAAACAGGACTTATCAATTACTTCTGAAATCACAGAGGTCTGAGCCTGAATCAGGTAGGCTGATCAGGAAAAAGAATAACTTGGTGTAGGATTAGTAGGCCGTGATTGTGGCAGGCTTAGCTGAAGAATGGGTGCTGTGCTTTCCCTGAACCTGTGGAACAACAGTCCTGTCCATCCAGTTTGAGACAAATTTAAAACCAAATTACAGAAAACATCACTGACTATTGAAATCATCATTGTTTATTCTTCATAATGGAGTCACTGCTGTGAGGAAACAGACTTTTATGATTGAGGGTAAATTTATAAAATATAAAACAGCATAGTGTGATATGCAGGCTGTGAAAACAAACGAACAAACAAAAAACCTAGATTCCAATGTCAGATGTCACTTATTGGTGAAATAACATTGGGCAAGTTCCTTCCATCCTCCTGAATCAAAGCTTTTCACATCCATGAAATGAAGATAACGGTATCTGCCTGGAAGTTTTAACATCAAGCCTAGATGAAAACCAATTTGAGTCATTGTGTGGCTCATGGTTGGTGATAGCTACTGTTGTGTATACGAATACAACTTTTTACAAAGTGTCTTTTACTGAGTCATGGGAAAAGGGCCGTGTAAATTTTTTTTTACTAAATTTTCAGGTACATTTGAACTACTCTGTACTAAAATATGGCTTAAGTGGAACTCACATTGGAGGGGCTTAAACAAATCCCAGGAAAAAAAATGAAGAACTGACGAACCAGACAGCTTGTGGTTTCAGGTGTGAGCCTCAAGGTGCAAGTCAGGAAGGCTGTGGCCGCCACTGATGGTACCAAAATCATCCACAAAGCAAGCACTATGTTCCAGGGCTGTTAGTAATTTCGCTGACGACTAATGGTTCCTCTTACCAACTTCAGAGAAAGATGGGTAGCTATTTACTGCAAGGAAGTACAGAAACTTTCTGTTTACTTTACCATAAAATTGGAAAAATTACTAAGAAGGATCTCCTTTTTCTTTATCCTCTCCTATACCATGTTAACCTCAGAATCTTTCTATCATGTACTTATGGCATTTTACTTTTTGACCTTTGGACAAAAAGCATTTGAGTTACTAAAAAGCTGGCACTTACTAGGCTGGGGTAGAAATCAGAATGTTATTTATACTAAGAAGGGGTTCCTTGGCTTTCAGGTGTGAGTCACGTTTAGGTAAGCTGAATTGATCCATTGAGAAAGGACTGACTGGACAACAATGTTAAACAATATAGAACTATGAGTGTGCTGAATTGGAATCACACTTTAGTGTAGCTATCTTAGTTCAGGCTGTTAGAAGAAAATATCATAGACCGGTGGATCTCAAGTAACAAGAATTGATTTCTCACAGAACTAGAAGCCAGAAGTCAGATCAAGGTACCAGCTTGGTCAGGGTCAGATAGGACTGGAGTTCCATTGTCAGGCCTTAATCATTTCCCATCCCCACCTCTTATACCATCACCTTGGAGGTTGGACTTTCAACACATGAATTTTCATCCACTGAAACAGGAAAAGACAATCTTTTCAGACAGGGGATATCTGACATTAGACAAGCTCACACTACCATGATTCAGCTCTGATTGCATTATTAAGATCTGCCTCAGGAGCTGAGCATTTCTATTGTTAGGAGAACCAAACACATTTACTTTCAGAAAAAGACATTCCTCTCTATGAACCACTCTCTTTCATCTTTAAATCTTAAAGTGAATATAATTTATGGAACAGGCTGTGCTTCTTCTGATGTTGCATGTAAACTATTTCATGTGTCATCAGTTGTATTCTGTCAGTGCCATTTATAAGAGTTATGAACATTTAACAAAAAATAGCTAAAAAATAGAAACCACCCATTAAAGCTATTTCATTGAGGAAAGGAGTGTTTAATGTACTCCATCTAATTTTTAAATGCCTGCTTCCTCTCCTTTTCCTCATAAATAAGAAAAATTTGGCATAGCAGCATGACTTAGGAGACTGTGAAAAGAGTTTATCCTACATGGAGCACCACGCAAGCTGATTGGGGAATCTCTTTTGGATGGGGACTTTCTTTAGAAAAGAAGGTTTCTTAACTGCTTTCAAAGGTTGCCTTGATAAGTTTCTTTGTGTCATTGTATCTTTCATTTTGAGTTGAAGGTTTTTCACCCAGCCCTTATTATAGATGACCTAACATTTTGCTCTGGGCCTGATGCCAGAATCGCTTTCCTTTAGTTCCTGGCAAGGTTGCTGCCATTTCCTATCTCTCTCCTTCCTGAATTTACCTAAACTCAAGTTCCAGGCCTTTGTTGAAATACTTTTCTCCCTTCCGCTCTTGTGTGCCCTGTGTCACATTATCTGTAAAAGGTTGCAACCAACTTCCCCTCACTGTGGACACAGGAAGGGGAAATGAAGAGGGGAGAAGTTACTGTTCGGACTCCGGAGGTCAAGGGTGTGGGAAGGGTGAATGTGCATGTCTCAATAGCTTTCGCTGCAGTGTGTGCTTTCCTTTGTTGCCCACCCCTTGCTATTGTGTCGGGAAGGCTTTTAATAACAGCCGGCAGAGTTGACTAAATGGCAACACCAAGATGAAAAGGACTTGGCAAAAAAATTATGTGTGTGCGTCTGCCTGGGTATAGATGAAGCAAGCATTCAGCTCTTTTCGCAGAATATAATGTGCCTGAGACTTTTTCCCATATCGCAAAGAACATCCATTTTCTCATATTTAATTCTCATGGTATCTCATTAAAATGAACATTCTCTCACCGCTTTTTAAGTGAGAAAACGGAAAAGTGAGGCTTAGACGGGAGTGCTTGGTTGCCAAGGATCATACAGCAAGTATCAGAGCTACCATTCAAAATTTATGTCCTTCTGGGCTCTTTCCAACTTCCTGTGCTGCTCGTAACATCCAGGCACAGGGGCTCCTGACACAGAAATCAAACTTTCAGTCTAGGACAACTTTCCCCCATCGAAAGGGCACTGAGATTATCTTTTGCATTTAAATTATTCTCTTCTGTTGCAGCAGGCTAATTAATGTTAGCGTATTTCCGTTCTTCCAACCCAGAGATACTTGGACGATGGCTCTCAAGGTGCCTGAAGATCTTTCACTTGCAGCCCGTGTCTCTTCCAGACCTTAATTTCCGTAATTAGACTCTTCTGCTCCACTGTCTTTGCAGAGCTGATGGTAGCCTTATGGCTCTTCCTTCAGGTTTATGGTGATTACAAATGGGGCCTCAGAGTCACATAGCAGGCGGAAACACGGCTCTTAACGGGGCCCGCTTTCAGGAGCGCGATGCCTGCCTCGGTGCAGGGACAAGGCATGTTGAACACGACAGCCTACAGGCAAGCCTGAGCTTTTCAAGACAGCTGAGAGGATGCTTTGAAAGTGCAGGAGCAGATTAATGGATATACAAATGTCTTTGATTTATTAGCACTCCTTAAGTGTCAAAACTAATGGAATAACACATCAAAGGCAACATTTGCCTTAAGGAGGGAGGGCTACATAAATAGGAGTAAGGCAGAGAAAGAAATTAGACTTTGTGAAGGGGTGGCTCACCAGTCAGAGCACCTGCTCCAGGTCACGGGGAGCCATGTCACCCAGAGCATTCCAAGTTTCCTAGTGGCCGATGCGAGGCAGAGACAGAGAGAGAGAAATGAAAAAAACACTAGGAGTGATTCCAATGACTGGAAACATCAGCAAGAGTGCATGAAAGGAATCTTGCATGTTTACCATAAATGCAGAAAGTTGTTCTCTGCACTACCCAGTTCAGGGGTGCATAGTGAACGTATTTCACACAGGACACCGATGAAGGAGGGAGAGGTTAAGTATGTGACTGGAGGGGTGTGGGACTTCTGACTCTACCCACTCCAACTGTGCTTCCTCCTCAGAGCCACATCTGAGACCACACATCGAAGATCAAACAAGGCGCATGAGGCACTCAAACAAAGCATCCAGAACAAAACAAAGCAAAACATGCAAACTGTCCTCCAGCCTTAATCAAAGCAAACAGAGGCGGCATTTCAGAGATATTAACCAGGCCACATCTTCAAGTCAAAGAATACCAAAAATCAAACACTGACCCAATTGTAGCTGTAACACAAATAGGAGAGTAAAGTTTTAAAAGTGTGGATAGCTCCAAAGTAGTAAGAATGCATCAGTCTCCAAAGGTAAATTGTCGGTAGCTGAAAGCTGGCCATCACCAGTATCATTTTCTTTTTTCCACCCTCAGCCTGCTTTTGATGTTACCTCCTTAACTGTTTTTCTTATCAAAACAAAAAAACCAAAGATTTCCTTCTGATTTTAAAAGCAAGGCATACTCATTTTAGAAAATTTGGAACGTTCACACAACTATGAACAAAACTAAAGGCACCCATAATTGCAAACACACCCATACTCTGGAGTGTTGGGTGGTTACTGGTGATCAGGAGGAACCAGTAGCTGGATAGGAACAAACCCAAGTTTAGGCTCAGTTCTGCCTCTCCATATCAGAGCGGCTCCAGAAAATGACTGAGCCTTTTTCGGCCTGCGCTGTAGGATGATTGGAGGATCAAAACAAGCATGTTCAGGGCCTCTCGTGGCAACACGTGGGAAATTTTATTGAGCCCTGATGGTTTTCCGTATGGGGAGTTCAGCTTCATACACAGGTTACTGAGGCATCAGCGGGGAGCTGAGATTTGATACCATACCCAGGATAAAAAGAAAATCACTATTTGCCGTAATACTTGAGAATATTTTTCCTACAGATAGTTTTCAAAGTTGAAATTATATGTATGACTTGCCTATTTTATACACTATAGTTGCAAAAATCCCCCTGATGCTATAAATGCAGAAATATTTATGAGAATGGTGTAATACTCCAATATAGACTATTGTAGGGTTTATTTAAGCGATCTTTGATTACTGAGTTTCTAACTTGTTCCCTTAAAAAGAGTATTATAAATCATACTGAAAAGAACAGGGCTCTGAGGCTGTGTGTAACACTTGTAAGGAACCCAGGAGTTCTTGTCATTGACTCTCCATGCCCAGTTCCACACAGCCGGTCAACTTGGGGTATACATTCTTCAGCTTCCTCAGATCTCTTAGTCCACCAAGACTTTCACTTACACTTTCGCTTAGGGGCTCAGATCCTCCTTACCCTGATGCATGTTCATTAGCATTTTTACTTACATGACACTTTCCACATTCCTTATGAGAAAATCCTTTTCATTCAATAGTCTTACCCATTGGTTTTAATTTTTACAGAATATTCCCTTATTGCATGAATTCTGATTTAATAAAATAAACCATATCAAAAGCTTTAGTTTTTTTTTTGTTTTTTTTTTCTAATTTTGTCTGTTGTAAACTATACGGGGATGGACTTATTTCCTGTAACTCTATTAATGCTCATGAATATTTTCTTAGGGCAAATTCCTGAAGAGAGAAATGTGATGTGAATGGACATAGAATGCCTTCAAAAATAGTCCTATCAAGATACACTCCTACCAACAAACACAAACATATGTGTATAATACATATATACATAAAAAGACATAAGTACACCAAGATATAAGACAATGAGCAGTATGTGTAGATTCATATAAATACATATTTGTTTAGTTTCACATTAATATTTTATTAGTGAAGAAATTTAACTTTTGTAGCTCCCAACTCTTTTACTAGAAAAAAAGAAAAAAAATTCTTGGCTATTCTAATAAGTATTCCAGATGAAACTTAGAATATCCTGTGAAGTACTCAATCTCCAAATAAGTCATTTTGATCATTTAATTGGAATTGCATTATTTTTAAAAATTAATATGTATAATTTATATTCATTGAACATTTAGTATCTATAGTAGAATATTCCATGTTTCACATTTATTATACTTTCTAGGGATCTGGAAAAATTTCATTTTCCTTAAATGGACATTAAAACGGCTTACTGATAAAACCATCCCCAGACATTTTATAATTTTTGTTTTAGATTAAATGGTCAATCTTTTATTTTATCATCTAATGGTACTGTTGATCAATAGGAAAAAGTATTTATTTCATTTTGCTGGCTCCACAAGTGACCATTTTTGAGATTCTCTCACTAATTCTGATAATTCACTTTTTTCTTCAGTCACTTCTCTTGTATTTTTGAGCAAGACAGTCACATTATCTGCAAGTCATAATAATTACATTTTCTCATTTTCATACATTTAATTGCATATTGTATACTTATATTTACATACACAAAATTTTTTGTCATTTTATATTTGCTTCCATTTAAAAGCAGTGTTATACAATAATGGAAATGGTCAGAATTCCTTTTCCTAGCTTTATGAGAACACATCTGGTGCATTTTAGTTGGGTGTAATATTGCCTGCTTGTTTCATCACAATTTATTATTTATTATACTGAAAAAATCATTCAATTAACATATTTTTAGAAAGTTTTATTACCCATGTATGTTTAACTCTATAATATACTTTTTTGGTAGATTTCTGAGATAAAAAGATGGTGTTTCCTCTTTGGTATATTGCTAATTAACACATTAATTGATTTCCTTACACCAAATGATCCTCATATTCAGAAAAGCCACCCTCACATGGGTATTGGTCACTGAATATGCTACTCACCTAGGATTCCTTAATTTCCATCTATCCTCATGTGTGAGAATAATTTATAAGTAGGATTTGTCATCTCATGAAAATATTTGTGAATCTTTCTATACTCTTCCTTTCTCTGAAAAGTGATATAATAAATTTCCATTCCATAAGTTGCAAAAGATGGGTGATATCTAAACGATGTGCTTTTGTTTGGATACACAGAGGACAAGAGATACTATATTCTGACAAATTTTAAAATTTCCTCTAGTTAATGATCAGAAAGTTTTTCATGTATTCTTAAATCAGTTTGTAGTTTAGTTTATTTGTACAAAATTACTTATTCAAACAGTTTCAAATTTATCACCACTCAGTCAAAATGATATTTTCTTATAAATGGTCTATCAATTTCTTTTATAGATGTGACCTGTTTTTATTCCCTTGTAAGTTTTCCATCTACTTCTAAAAAAAAACTTTTCCACTGTCTTCAAATTTTACAGTGGTTTTAACCATGTTTTCTTTCAAAAACCATTTCAAATGAACAAATGTACATACATATTCAAAATCATTAATTTCTACTTAAGAGTAGGAAAATTTATTGGGGAATAGGAATGGGAATAGCTCCTGAGAATCTAGGTCCTGGAATTCAGGAAAGGAGCTTATGTCACTACTTTTTCCTCCTTTGATTGACTATTTTCACCATCCTTAATTGGCTAGAAACAAACATAATCACAGCTTCATTTTTCCCTTCCCAGAATTAAACCATGGAATACAGTGTAAAACTACCTGTTATGGTTTGTTTTTGTTTTTGTTTTTTCCCTTTTTCAGTACTGGGGATTGAACCCAGGGCTTCACAATAAGCTACATGCCTAGCTCTTATTTTATTATTTAATACAGGGTCTAAGTCACCAAATTGCCCAGACTGGCCTTGAATTTGCATGAGTTACAACACTTTCTAAAAAATATATTAATTGAACAATACTTCTTCAGTATTATAAATAGTACAAACAACATTACACCCAACTAAAATGCACCTAACATATTCCCATTAAAGCCAGGAAAACAAATTCTGACTATTCCCATTATTGTATAACATTGTTTTGAAATGGGAGCAAGTATAAAAGGAAATTACACACCTTTTTTTTTTTTTTTTTGGTGCCGGGGACCAAACTCATGACCTTGTGATTGCAAGGTAAGCACTGTAACCATTGAGCTAAATCCCCAGCCCCTACACACATTTTAAATATAAGTGTATATGATTAAGATATTAAAATAAAAATGTAATTATTATAATCAGCAGCTAATATGGTATTGTCTTGTATTTTTTAGTTTAAGATGTGGTCCTGCCAAGTCACTAAGTTGCGCGGCTTATGCTGCAACATTTGATCATCCTCTCTCAGCCTCCTACAGTGTTGGGACTACAGGCCCATAATATTTTTATCCTTAAAAATATTTTAATTACCCAGAGACTCAAAGGAAAAATGACAAATCTTCTTTTCCTAACCTGTGCAGATATTTCATCATCCTTGAACCTGCTATGAGCAGGCCTGGTAGACTTTGTACGGTCATCATACTCAGAAGTCAGAAACAAAATGAGCAACAAATCAGAAATGTAAATCCTAAGAAATAACATGCCGAACAGGGAAAAGAGCAGGAATGTTTGGGGTGGGTTGCTAAAGGCATAAAAGAGAACATTCCAAACAACCTTTAGGTTAAGTTATCTTACATTTAAATTAAATTTGATGTTTATATCAACTTTTTCTGTATTACATACTGTTTTTACTGCTACATTATATACATATATATATCAAGGATATATCAAGGGGGGAAAGCATATTAACAAAGAATTATTGGTTAGAAAGCTATGTCTCCCTTCTATTTTTTCAACTTTTGTTGAAAAAGTGGTATATATTTTATTATTTAAAGAATTGGAGTTATAAAAAGACAAGAATAAAAGGAGCATTCATGAAAAAGGATGCTCTCAGGGAAAAATACGGTAGTGAGAAGAAATAGGAGTTTGAAAAGTGAGTAGTTTGGGTGGAAAGACAATGAAAGCAGAGGCAGTGTTTCACTGACTTGTGTTGAAATCTAAGTAGCCTTCAGGCCTGTTCTACCTTGAAGCCAGCTGACCATGGTGGGAATCCTCTGAAACAATAAGCCAAATTACAACCTCTCCTTTGTCAAGTTGTGGGTATCACATATTGTGTCCCAGAGACAGGAAAATGACTAATTTCCAGTGATGAAAGAACCATTGCAAAATACCCTACTGGGTTTACATTGAACATGGACAAAGTCTTTAATCAAATATGTTAATTCATATATGAGGAATATGGACTATTTAATCAGAAGAAAAGGTGATTACAGAGCAGACAAAGATGTCATCTTCAAATATGTGAAAGTCTGTCATATCATTTAGAAGAGTACATGGGCTTCTCTGGTGTTGGGCACAGCTTTGTCTCTTCTTATATCAAGCCACAAATGACAGTTCTCTAGAAGTACAAAGTTCTTTAAATTAGATGCAAAAAACTAAATTTCTATGTAAATTTTCACAATTGTAATAAGAATTATTTCTTGTCTATGTGACAACAAGAACTCAACCAGATAGCCCATAATCTGGATTCCAGCTTTAATTTCTCAGTGTGGCATGATGGAATGAGGACTGTAGTAAAGTTTCATGTCTTAAGCTGTTAGAGTCTCTGATTGTTATATGTACACTCCACAAATACTAATTAAAGAAATAGTACTGAGGTCATCTTTCAATACGTCTTTCTTTCTATACTTTCCCATGTGTACTCTTTCATTACTTGAAATTTTTTTGCCTATAAATCTAATTTTGTAATTTCCTTTTTCTTTCTTTTTTTTTTTTTTTTTTACTTTTATGTCAAGATGAGACTAGAAAAGGATAAGTTTGAATACTGCAGACTGCATCTGTGTCATTCATGCCCAAGGCAGACCATCTCAAGTTTTTGTAATGTAACAGAGAAGAAATGGTTTTCCTTTGATTCTTTAAGATCTTTTGATAGGTTAAAGACTCACTAAGGCGGTCTTGGAAGTTGAGGCATTTCTGCAATACTCTCTCATTGCAAAGAATTCTAAAATCTGTTGACCTTTTGTAGGTTAGAAAGCAAAAATAAAAAAAGAAAACACATAGGTAGGCTTGTTTTATACATGCATCTCTAGTCTGTTCTTAGAAGTGCTCTAGCAGTGGTTTTCAACATTTTACAGCCTCTGTGGTAAGGTTACTTTGATTGTTAACACTGATCAAACACAATGCCAACTACTATAAACCATGTATCCCTTCGGCATATTTTGAAAGATTAAACAGGGGTATGTCATGGTTCTATTTAATTCTCATTTAGCAAAAAACCCTAAAATATTAAAAAGAAAGATAGTAGTCAAAATGGTTCTAAAGGTGACAGTTTGTTTTTTTTTTTCCTGTGTTGGAGATACAACCCAGGACCTTGTACGTCAAAGCAGATGCTGAGCTACACTTGCAGGCTTGGTGTGACAGATTTTAAAGGCTAGAAAGGATATCATAGACTCCCCGGCGTAACACCCTTGTTTTCCAATGGCAAAGGGTTCCTAAAATGCAGGAACTGGTCTGGTCACACAGCTAGTTAGCAGCAAAGCTGAGAATGATCTCATAGTGACTCTGTCTATCACACCAAAGTCCTGGACTCCAATCCACAGCACTTGGTCTCCATGAAAAAAGATATGAGAACTGAAGAAAATTAGTAATTTCTGGTTTTACAGGCAAGAGCAAATTGCCCTAATATTGTTTCAACACTCTAAATATTTCGAACAAATAATACGTTCATTCTAACAATGCAGATATCAGCCTCAGGGCCCCTGCTTCCTTTTGTGCTCCCACACTGGATCACACGATGTGTAGCACTTGCATGTTTAGCACTAGCTCCCGCTTTCTCTGAGATCCTGCCACATCTCTTTTGTTCATGAAATCATGGAACACACTGCAGTCTACAGTTCCACCGGCGGCTGACAGAACAAAAACTGAATCAATCCCCAGGAGCAATAGATTCAACCCCGGGAACCTCCTGCACATTCCGGCAGCTGCTGGCAAGCCTTATGCTAAACGTGCCTCCCAGGGATTTCCCCGGGATGTCACTTTTCAAGAGAAACATTTATAAAAACTACCCACTGTGCAAATCTAACATCAGTTAGTGGTTTCACATACAACTTGTAGGAGCATGGCACAGTTCTCAGAAGGGAGAGCCGGGCCTAACCAATAAAGAGACCTGCTGAGGGAAACAGGCCCCTGAGCAAAGAGGATGAAAACCCAAGTCTGCTAGAGGCAGGAAACTGGGGTTTGGAGCTTTGGCTTCTGCTGGCTCTGCCAGAGAGAAACCAGACCTAAGACAAGATTCAAAGTGTCTGTGAACCTTGTTCTTTAAGAGCCACAGAAAGAAACTAAACAAACAAACAAAAAAAGGTGCAGGTTTATAAAGTAAGAATGAGATGATGGAGAAATTCAAAGACAGGAAGCACAAGCAATGCTTGTACCTCCTTATGCATGTTAAATAGAAATAAATGCATTAGAAATGAATGGTGATCTCCATTCCAGAAAGGATGTAGTTAAGTCAAAACCCTCACTTACTGGTTTAATCTAAACTTGGAATAATACTTTGGAAAACCAGCTACCAACATATTAATATCTAGACACACAATTCAGGTTCAACACTCATTAGTTCAAGAATCCAGAATCTCCAGTGCTCCAAAATCTGAAACTTTCTGAATGAAATATGATGCCACAAGTGGAAAATTCCACATGTGGCCGCATGTCACAGATTACAGTCAAAATGTAGGTGTGCTAAAAATATCCTATAAAATTACCTTCAGACTATATATAACATGTATATGAAACATAAATGAACATCCTGTTTATAGTAGTGATTTTCCCAAGATTTCTCTTCATGTATATGCAAATATTTCAAAATCTAAAAAAATCCAAAATTCAAAACAATTCTGGGTCGCACCACTTCAAATAAGGAAGACTCAATCTGTATTATACTTTTAGCCCCACTAAAGCAATTAGCTAAACACAAGCATGAATTATTTCATTTGTTTTTAGCATATTACTTATGCAGAACATTAAAATGTAGCAAAAGAGTAAATACTTATTTTATCCAGTACATTGTACTAATTTTAACAAACGTTGCAATAGGATGTTGTACCTTATGAGTTGCAAAGCACTTTTCCTTTTTTCCTCTCTGGTTCTCCTCATAAAAGCATCCTGAAAGAAAAGCAGAATAAACATTATTATTCACATTTTACCAATGCACAAAATTCATCTTAGTGATTAAGAAATTTGGCCAATATCATGAAAAGTTGAAAGTAGAATTGGCAGAGATTTCAGATCTGATTATTTTCAGGAACATTCCTGTGATATCCACCTGCCAAGTCCTTACGCAGGAAGAGAAATCCATTGTCCATGAAGAGTTGGGAAGGAATGAAAGAAGGTGGATCACAGCATATGTAGTAGGTTAGCCATCTGGAGTGAGGCAAATGAGACAGGTCTAAACATACTTCATGTGTTGTTCTACCCAAATGCACAGATCCAGAAACCAGCAGAAGGACTTTAAATGAAAGAGAAAAACACCAAATGATAGATCAGGAGATATCGAAGAGAAACTGGTTTGTTGACAGTCTAAATGGTGGTTCCCTTAAATACCACAATTCTTCTTTCCATAAAAATTTAGTTGGAGCCGGGCACATGTCAAGACTAAATTTCCCAGCCACCCTTCCAGTTAGACTTGACAACAACAGAAGTTCTCTTCAGTCCTCAGTGAAGTGTGACCACAAAGGATGTTGAATGTCTTCAGTGTAATCCATATGGGACAGAATGTGGCCTCTCCCCAGGTTCTCCTAGATCTCCTGCTAGAATTTAGGCATGAGAGAATCATGTGAATATTAAGTAACACAGTCTACCATGGACAACAAAAATATGCAGTGTCACTTTGTTTCCTAAAATACCTATTTTTATGAAAATTTTGTGAACTTCAACTTATCCTTATAAATGCAAGAGTAAGCCAACATTGACCCCATAACCATATATTTAATTAGATTCCTTGCCAGCATCTAACAGAATATTTAGGTTAATCCTTCAAGATGGGCAGGATGCCAATTATTTTATAGATTAAAAAAACTGAGTTTAAGTAAAGATTTGTTGACTACACAAAGACTGCCTGGATCATAACAAAAGTGTAGTGCGGAGGAGCAGAGTTTTGACTATCTGGTTTCAAAATGTGCTTGTAACTTTTATTAGACTGAAACTGTTAGCTGAGCTGGGGATGTAGTTCAGTAGTTGAGCATTTGCATAGCATGTATGAGGCCCCGGGTTCATTTCCAGCACTGAAAACAAAACAAAGCAAAACAAATCAACAGAACCCTTCTGTGATAGGCTTGTCAACTTGGTTGGCTTGGGAGCCATTTGCAGGATTAGTAAATCACCTTTCTAGGCGTGCCGGGGTGGGTCTTGGAGGCGTGACCTTGGGATCTGTATACGGTCTCTTGCCCCTTTATCTCTGGCATTGTTTCTCTGCTCTGTTTCTCAGCCAGGTTATGACTGGGAGCCTTCAGGATCCCAACCCTGTTTTATTTGTTTTGTTTTGTTTTGCAGGGCATGTGCTGAGAATCAAACTCAGGACTTTATGCTAGGCAAGCACTCTAACCACTGAGCTAAATCCCCAGCCCCTTCCTAGCCAGGTTGAACTGAACTCCTTTCCTGTGCCAGGCCCTGCTTCGCCCTTCCACTGTGATGTTCCTGCATGGGAGCCAGCTGACCACAGACTGCCCATGAGCTAAACAAACTATTTAGTTCTTTTAAGTGTTGGGTGTTGGGTATTTGATCCTACCAATGGAAAAGCTGATTAATATACCTTTAATCTTTCAAAATCCTTTTTTCCCCTCTTTAAAATGGGGGTAATAATAAAATCTTACTCATAGTGGGAGGTTCTTGGGAAGACTAAATGACATGTACATCTAAAGTAACATATAGAAAGAACTCCATAAATGCTGTTATCTATTCCAGCAAGTGGTAAAATAAGATTAAAACCTAATTCTCTGAAGCTCTAAAACCTATAATCTCATCACCCAGGGAATAAGCTCTGATTCTCAGATATACTTCCCCTTTGTACATTGTTTTTCCTGCCTTTGCAGTGTGTTTTTCCCTTCTTGCAACATTATGCAAGTTATTCTCACACATCACTTGTGAGGCTGTGAGCCTATTACATCTGCTACTGAAACTAACAGGGGTCGTAAAGAAAATACAGCTTCCTAGAATGATTTTCTTTGGTATCCAGGGAAAGATGTTTCATCCGCTTAATACACCACACAGTTACACAGGTCCTCCAGTCAAAATACTCCAAAATATATATATAAAAAAATATAATTAAAATGTCATAGTTTTTCCCTATAGTACTTTATATCTAAATGTGCAGTAGCATTTCGTCTCCTCTCTGGTGTTGTGAGGTTATTTCTCTTCCACTTAACCATTAGTCTATTGGCTATTCTGAATCCCTCTCATAAAAGCACACTAATGTGGCCACTCAAAAATCCACCCCAGAAGGAAATGACTTCCAAAGCTATGAATGCATTTGCCTAGTACCAGTCCACTATGATTTTAGACCTTTACTTTTCTAAGAGTTTTTATCATCTTCAGCAAATATTTGGGAAGCCTTCTTCTATTCTGCTAGAGTACTGCTGACCGATAGAACTTTCTATAGTGATGGATAAGATGTATTTATACTTGTCTTCTGTTGATCAAGGTGGTGACTGCTAGTCACACACGGCTATGCAGTACATTACTTGAAATGTGGTTAGACTGACTTGAGGAACTGAAATTATAATTACACTACATGTATTATTTTTTAAATTAAATTTAAATAGTGACACGCCGCTAGTGACTGCTGTATTGTTAGCACATTTCTAAAGTCTAAATAAAACCATCCAACAGGAAATATAAAGCATGTATGTGCTTTTAAATGTTCTAGTAACTATATTAAAATTCTATACATACAACATTGTATATATAAATGAAAGTTATATTAAGAATTCTATTATGTTTCAATAATGTTACATAATCATGATGAAAACAAACACGTGATCAATATTAAAATGTTGTTAGATATTTAATTATTTCCTTAATAACTCTTTGGAAATGTCTTCTGTATTTTATACTTTCTGTACATTTCCATTTCAAGCTAGTCAGATTTCAAGTGCTCAATAAAACATGTCAGTCATGCCTATTGTATCAGATACTGCAACTCTTAATAGCTCTTGATAGCTGGGTGTGGTGGTGTATGCCTGTAATCCTAGCATTCTGGAAGGCTGAAAAAGGAGGATCACAAGTTCGAACACAGCCTGAGTAATTCAATAACTCAGTGAGACATTGTCTCAAATATAAAAATTTAAAAAAAAATTCTGGGGCTCTATTTCAGTATGCGAAGACCCTCCCAGTATGACCCCCTTGTTTATCAGCATATGCCTTGCTCATGACAATTTGTTGACCCATAACATGTCTTCATGTCTTTAATAAATACATGTTTATTGACTTCATTCATAGTAACCATCCTTGTTCCAGATTTACAGCTAAATCAAATAATGCCTAGAAAAACACATTAAGTACTTTTATTAGCTTTTCCATTAAATCTATTTTTCCAGTACTTAACAGGAGTTGTGGGTTTCCATATATACTGAATTTAATGCTTGAGGGCAGGAATCAAGGAACATTTTCTGTGAAGGGCCACAGTAAATATTTTAAATTTTGTAGGCTCTATAGACTCTGTAGTAACTACTCAACTCTACTGCCCTTCAGTCAAAGCAGACACAGAGATTAGGTAAATAAATGTGCAGGTCTGTGTCACTAAAACTTTATTTACAAAAACAAGTGGCACGTAGGATTTGGTACCAAGGGCAGAATTTGCCAACCCTTGCTTCAGATAGGTCTGTATTTTAGATTTGTTTTGTCTTTTTAACATTTCTAATAGAGTACTACCTAGGCTGGAGGTGCTCACTATATAAATGTTAAGTAAATACAGGCAGAAAATATTGTTTCTGTGTAGAACTATCAAGTCTTACATTTATTTATTCATTCAAAAACATTAGTTGCACAGTTAAATCAGTGTATTTTCTGAACTTTGGCCCTGCCAGACATAGAGCAAATAATTAGTGAATGTTTCTTGGTGACTAATAAATGTATTAACTAGGTTGCTGAGTGCTGAAATAATCCAGAAAATCTTCTGAGTGCTAGTGGCCTTTATTTTAAATATTAAAAATAGGAGATAGTGGTAAAACCTGGTAAGCATTGCCTCTCCTAGGTGATTCAGTTCAGCATCAATAGTCATAAGTCATACAGACGGCATATCCTCTTGGTGTGATGTGATGAAATAATGCCTTACTTCTGCGTTTTTCCTTCCAACAATTCCAATCTTATCATGCACAAACATCAGATAAATTCCAAAGCAGGAGGGCCTACCCATACCTAATCAGAGCTCCTCGGATTGTCATTGTCATCGAAAATAAGGAAAGGTTGAGAAGGTTGAGAAGCTGCTCTTCCCAAGAGACAGTATGGAGACATGATGACGAAATATAAGGTGATGTCCTGGATGAGATCCTGGAAGAGAAGATGTGACACAAAATCAAAAGAAGTTTGAGTAAAATATGGGTTATTGTAAATAACAATGTACCAATGCACCAGGATTGACTCATTCATTATGGCAAGTATCACATATTAACATAAAATGTCAATAATTGGGTACACTTGGTGTGAGGTATACGGAAACACTCTGTTCTCTCTGCTAATTTTTTTCTCTAAAAATAAAAGTAATCTAAAAATAATGTCCATTTAAAAATAATTTTATAAAGAACAGTCTATCATCCATCAGTACTGGAATATTAATCACAGAAACATCCAAGAAAATTAAAAATTAGAGTTTAGCAAAAATAGGAAAAGGGCATAGAATTTCAGATATAATGACCAGCATGATCAAAGACTTGGAGACTTGGAAGCAGTCTGCACTTCTAAGGGCAGGGAGGGTGGAAGAAACAACCAGATTTGTATTCTGAATATGAGCAGGCTGCCCAAGTTAGAACCAGAGGTAAATGTTAGAAGGCAATAAAACTGGTGATGGTAATGAAGGTGGTTGCCTATATTCATTTTTGTAGTGGGCTAATGTTTGTAGGATTAATCTATCTTTTACTACTTGAAATTAATTCCAAGGCTGAGTTATGTATACTGGCAAAGAAAAAGACCCATATGAACTCTTAGCTCAAAATCAATTAGTTCTAAATATAGTCATGTGCTGCACAATGCTGTCTGGGTCAGTGATAGATAACATATACAATAGTGGACTAATAATTAAAATGGAGCTGAAAAAGTTCTATATCCTGGAGACACTGCCACTGCTATGACGTGTAGTACAGTGTTTTACTCATGTGTCTGTGGTCGTGCTGCTGATAATAAGCTTACTGCACTGCCAGGCATTATTACTATAGCACACGCACTAAACACAGTACATACTTGATAATGATAATAAATGACCATATTACTCGTTTATGTATTTTCTATATTAGAGTTTTAATTGCTATTTAGATAGTACTCCTACTTATAAAAACGTTTACTGTAAAACATGCCATGATACAGCCGCAGTAGCCTCACATGTCTGTTCACGGTGCCGCCTGACTGCGTCATGAAGCTCCCTCGAATGAACGACCCAGACTATGTACGCCTGTGTAGGTACACTTTCTATATTAGCTTTTTGACACTGGGACAAAACAACTGCGATAAACAGAAGAAAGTACTGGAAGAAAGCTGCTTACTTCATTGTGACCAGGAGGCAGAGAAAAAGAGCCTGACCTAAGGGGAAGATGCCAAGGAAAAGACACATCCTTCAAAGCCACACCCTCAATGGCCGGCTCCATCCAATGAAGCCACACCTCCCGAGGAGTCCACTGTGAGAGGTTTACAGAAAAGAGACCGATGGCAGAGCAGTGAGTTAAACATCTCTGCTCCTCCAGGGCTAAATGCCTGGAGGCTGAAAAACAACTGCTTGGCGAGGAACCGAAATCAGAGGTACACTCACAGGAACCACGAGTGAATTTACAGGAGAGAAGAAAATAGGGTTAAACTCTACAGAAGAAACAGCTCAACCACCCAGACCGCAGACGGGAGACTGCGGCGGGGCGCAGCGCAGCGCGGTGTGGCACAGACCCAGAGAGACTGAGGAGACCAGATGTTATCAGGTAGCATATTCCAAATCGACGTTACAGGGTGCTGGATTGCTCGCGGCTCCTTCACGAGTTGGATTCCAGGTTCTTCTCACATCGAACTAAGAATTAAAGGAGCAATAACTGGTGGCAGAGTTTATTTAAAAGTCAAAATGGAGACTGGGAGAGAAACTGGCCCTGCAGAGAGTTTGGGGTCGCAGCAAAGGAAAAAGTAGAGAAAAAAATAAAAGTACTTACTGCTTCTGAGAGATACGGTAGTGGCTATCACGGAAAAAAATTATGATACCATGGCCTCCTCACGGCTTCCTTCAATCTCCAAATCTCAAAGAAACCCGCGAGAATTTCTACATCCGGGTCCTGATGGGCGTGCTGGGATCTCGCGCCTCAGGCTGACGTAAGGTGTAGGACATTCTCGCAGAGATCACAGAGTCCACATGGTGCTCGTGGCAGAGACCAGCCGGTCTGCAGAAAAAAACTGCACTGCACGGCACTCGTGTAGCCTCCGGCTGAGAGGCGGTGCAAAGAAACTTTTATGCACACAGAGAATAGATAACTAGACTGCGAGGATCTTACAGAGTTGGAGAAAACAGTGAGCGCTTCAACCACCTTTCAGAGCCCTTAGTCGGTGAGTGACGGTGGAGGGGCGCTCTAGGCCGGAGTAGCACAGAGAGGAAGAGGGTGGGGATCGCTATTTTGTTTAGGAAAGGGCTCCAGGCTCAAACTTCAGCTGTATTACAGAGACAAGTCACTTCACCGCCAAACTCCCAGAGGGACTGGGGGGAAAAGCAGCCCACTCACGGCAGACTGCCGGCAGTAGACAGCTGGCTGTGGAGAACTCAGACCCTGCTCCTGTGACGGTCAAAAAACAGTCTGGTCCTACACACAAAAGTATGGAAGCCCACAGTGGGGACTTGCCCTTACTGGTAACAGACCTTCACATTCAGAACAGTGCTGGGTGCAGACTGCCCCTGGTCCTCCAGCGTGGGCAAAGACACGCCCTACCCAGAGTTTTGCTCCTTAAACCCAAAACAACCAAAGTTTTATTTTTTCTCTCTCATTCTGTTTGTTTCATTTTTGTTTTGTTTTGTTTTTTATTTTCTTTCTAATTTCATTACTTACCTTTGTCTTGTTACTCTTTGTATTATCTTCCTATTTTTTATCATTATAGTATTTTTTAATCTCTTTCTAAAACTCTATTTATTTTTTTTTCTTTTTCACTGGTTTTTACTCTTTGCTGCATTCCTCCTTCTATACATTACTCCCCACACTTTTTAATCACATTGGTCGATGCTATTCCCACTAATCTCTTTTACAAGTATGTCTGTGTACCTGTGCTTTAGCCCATATTCACATGTCTCTTTTAAATTTTTTTTTCTTTTTTCTTTCCACCCAATATAGTTTATAGAGGGTAAGGGAACTCTCTCATACACATTAATACCCCAGCCTACTTAGAAAAATATTTTTTTCTTTTGTTATTCTTTTTCTTTATAGTTCTGTTTCTGTTATCCTTACCCCTTTGGCTTTACCCAGACCTTTACCACCCTGGGCATTGGATGGTGGATGCTATAAAATTGCGGTTGACTACATATATATATACACACACACACATATATATATATATATATATATATATATATATATACACACACACACACACACATACATATATATACACACACACACATTAACTGTGAGTCAAGGCAAAGAAGTGATCTGGGAATCACATATGCAATGTCTTATAGGCCTATCTGATTGATGTTCCCGGTAGACATCTTACTGGTTCAAGTTCGTGTATTTCTTTTGAATTATATAGTATCTTATTTTATTATTTCAAGTGGTCATTAGGCTGTTACCTTTGTAGAATTGTGCTTCTACTGGATTTGATTCAATAGTTGGCTAGGTTCTCTCCCACATCTAGAGAATAGACAAAGGGGAGGAAGAGTAAATGCAAAGACTATTATATAGAAATGGTGTAAGATTCAAACTGAAGATACAGTTTTAAAATGAAGCATCCTAGTAGTAAAACATAGAGACAGAGAGGAAATCACTTAAACAACTGAAGGAGCAAATACTATAACTGGACATACAAAGCTGAAAATTACTAGCAGAAAGGCAACAAATTACTAAAAAGTTGCATATAACCACAAGCCCTCCTCACCTCTCTAGTCTCCAAGCAGCAGTAACACCCCCAGAAAGGGAGGAGAAAATCTGAAAAAAAAAAGATCTATCAATATAAACAAAGATATATAAATATAAACACAGCTTCAAACAGGAGAATGGGGAAACAAGAGAATAAAAGATCTCCAAACCCCCCCAACTTTCCTAAGGCAGAGCAAGGTGACAAAAAGGGATAAGAAAACAAATATTAGGTAACAGAAATCTATGACAAGTTCTTAGAAGGAATGAAAAAAGTAGAGGAACTCAAAGAGGAAATAAACCAAAAGTTTACAGCAAAGACACTCAATACGTCCATGGTGAATTTGGGGGAAATGGAAAAAAACGGCCAGCTAACCAAGACAATGCAAAACTTGAACAACAGATTCAACAAAGATATGGAAACTTCTAAAAGATATCAGAGAGTAATTCCTGAAATAAAAACTCTGTAGAATTCATACACTTAAGAAACGACCATTGTGAAGAAAGAGTGATACTGAGGACAAAATAATGGATTATGATAAAGAGCCTGAAGAACCCAAAAAGAAAATAAGAACAAAAGATTATCTAGGAAGTACTAGATGATAAGAAAAGAAACTAATCTAAGGCTAATCAGAGTAAAAGAAAAACTTGAAGACTACACAGATGGATTCACCAACATGTTTACAGAAATAATTGTTGAAAAATTTCCAAATATAAGAAAAGATCTTAAAGTACAAGTAAGTGGTGCTCATAGGACACCAAACAATCATGATGAAAGGAGATATTCACCAAAGAATATTATTATTAAATTCACAGATATGCAGCAAAAGAATAGAATTTTAAAGATAGTCAAAGAAAAACAAAAAAATCACATGTAAAGGTAAACCAATTAGAATCACAGCAGATTTCTCCACACAAACCCTTAAGGCCAGAAGAGCTTGTAGTGAAGTTTTTCAAACCCTAAGAGTAAACAGCTTCCAATCCAGATCAATTTATCCAGCAAAGCTATCCTTCAAAATAGGTAGAGAAATATGTTATTTCCATGAAAAAGACTAGCCCAGAAGATATATGCGAGCTAAGCAGCTCTAGGGGAAATACTCAAGAATGTTCTCCACAGAAACACAGAATTGGACACATCTGAAAACACTGAGGAAACTAGTGAGGTCAGAGGATAAACAACAACAAAAAAATCAGCAAAAGTAAAACAAACAATAAACCAACAGAGAAAGAAGACAGTGATAGTAAATAACCAACTCATCTTGGTAGTATCGATCAATGTTAACGGCCTCAACTCTCCAATCAAAGACACAGACTGGCAGACTGGATGAAAAAACAGCCCAAAATCTCTTGCATTCAACAAACCCATCTAATCCAAAAAGATACCACAGACAAAATTAAAGGATGGAAAACAACATTTCGTGCTCCACGGCCTTAAAACAAGCAAGGGTGGCAATTCTAATATTAGACATGGTGAACTTCAAGTTAAAACAGATTAGAAGAGACAAGGTTACTACATACTAGTTAAAGAAACAATCCAAGGGGAAGAAATAACATTAATAAATGTGTATGCACCTAACACTGGAGCACCTACCTTCATAAAACAAAAACTGCTGAAATTAAAAGATCAAATAAAGATTAATGCAATCATTGTAGGGGACTTTAACACCCCACTTTGCAAAGAGATATATCAACTAAACAAAAAGTCAATAGAGAAATTTCAGGTCTGAGCCACGCCCTTGAATTTATGGATTTAATAGATATATACAGAATATTCCACCCCTCCACAACACAGTATACATTGTTTTCAGCAGCACATTTTTCTAAAATAGATCACGTACTAGTCCACGAAGCTTGACCAAGTAAATATAAAATAATTGAAATTATCCCATGTGTACTATCTGACCACAGTGCAATGAAAATAGAAATGAACGACAGAAGAAAAGTTGGAAAAGGCAAAAGCTTCTGGAAAATTAACAACATATTCCTAAACAACTGCTCCAAAGCATTAGAGTCAGAAATCAAAGCTTCTGAAACATAGTACTATTGCTGCAATAACAAGCATCATTACGACAAGTAATACATTCTTTTTAAAATGAGGGATGATTAAACATTATTTTTAGAACTCTCATTAATGGCTAAGTGAACCTCATAGATTCATGAATGGGAAACATGTCTGAACAGGATACAGACCTGCCACTCTAGCAACTTGGCATGAGATTTTTAAAAGATGCCTCCAGAGGTCCCCAGACAGTGCTCTGTTTATCTCAGCGTTAATGATGATACCACAAGAATGGGAAGACTCACATGTAAGAAGCGATTTTGTTAGGTGTTGAAGCAAGTGTGTTAGATTCTTATGGCTGCAATAACAAATTACCCTAAATATAGAGGCTCAATACCATGAAAATTTATCTTCTTACAAAGTCCAGAAGTCCAAAATCAAGGTTCTGGCAGAGACATGCCCCCACCGATGTTCCTAAGGGAAATTCCTTCCATGTCTCATTTATTTGGTGTAAGTTGTTGGCAAAGGAAAAAGAAGAGGGAGAGGCCATGGGACAAATAAAGACCTTACTTTCTCACTTGTATGTCATGTTAAAGCATCATTCCAGAAATTACTTGGAGCAATCATGCACTCTGACCACCTGTATATTGTAATGTCAGTGATCGAAGACACCAAGAAGTAGCTTTTCCATACTGTAAATGCCAAGGACTCTACAACAAGGACATTTTTAACTAGCCTGCCTTGCAATTATCTTGATAAAGATACACTTATTTTATCTTGCAAGACAGTCAAGATAGAGAATTAATATAGGGACCTAGTTTGAACATGAAAAAGACAAACTTGGAGTCAGGTGCCCATATATCTGTCTGTACTAATGGGTATGGTGACAGCAATCCTGAGATCAAAGCCGGGGCCTCAAGATAGTAATTGCTCTGATGGGAACAGGTCTTGTTGAAGCTGCTTTTATGGTGAATCTCATCAGCTTTCTGATGAACCAGAGGCCTTGTTCTGGACCCTCTAGAGTGTGAGGAATGAGGCCTGGAATCTCTTTCTGTGTCCTTCCTCTGACAGTTTTGATCACGGGTCCAAGTAAGTCTGGGGCTTTATAAATGGATCAATGCCATTCCACCGTAATAGTTACTACAAGTTCTTAGCTCTCAGCTCATTGTTACTATTATGGAATTTCCACTGAATTTTGGAGAGCATATTCAACTCTGGTGTGAACATTTGTTATACTAAGGAAATTGCAGTAGCATATCTCTTTATGAACAGTTGTCTCGTATGCGTGTATTTGAATCATTGTGAAGGAGCTAGAGTTGGTGGTGGAATACAAGTGTCTAATTATAACTGTGACTTCATAATGTAGCATTGGTAGGACATCCAGTTATTATTCAGTTAATCTGATCAGTATCAGATTACTGACTACATCAACAAGCACCCCAACTCAATGTCTGAGAGATGCCTATTTCACATTTCTAAAATAACAGTTTATCTGGATATAATTTCATGCTATATTTTATAGTATATAAAATTTAGTGGCTTTTAGTATATTAACATTGTTGGGTATAAACACTACTGTCTAATGTCAGAAAATTTTCATCACCCAAAAAGGAAGTATCATAGATATTAGCTGTCATTCCTCATTCCTCCTGCCCTAGCCAATGGCAAACACTAATATGGTCTATGTCTCTATGGGTTTGTTTCTTCTAGACACTTTATGTGTAGGGACTCACACAGAATGTTATCTTTTGCGCCCAGCTCTTTAACATAATATTTTTAAAGCTCATCCCTTGTTGTAACACATATCAGAAGTTCATTACTTTTTGTGTCTGAGTAGTTTTCCACTGTGCATATATGCAACATTTTGTTTACCCATTCACCAGTTGTTGGAAAGTTGGGTTGTTTCAATTACCTGGGATTACTGCGAATGATGTTTCCATGAATGTCTTAGTTACTTCTCTCATTACTGGAACAAAATATCTGAACCCTACAAAATAAAGGAGAAAAGGTTTATTTTAGCTCACTGTTTATAGAGATTTCAGTCCATAGGTGGCCGGCATTAAGGCCACTCAGAGGGGAATAGCAGAGGACAAACTGTCTGTGGCAACCAAGGAAGGAGGCAGGAAGCAGCGAGCCTATCTTCCTTTTTTCCTTCATATTTCATACAGTATACAAGGCTATAGGTTGGTGCCATGCACATCCAGGGTGGGGCTGCCCTTTTCAGTAATTCTGTCACCAGTAGCTATGGCAAAGCTATCAGTGCACTAATCCAGTTATCACATACCCACAATCCACATACCCATAGTTGGAGCCACCTCTCAAAAGCCCCACCTAGGAGCACATGAGGCTTTGGGGCATACATAGATAAGAGAGCCACAAACAGTGAACATTTACGTATAATTTACATGACAATACACATACACGTTTTTGGTGTACCTCTCAAGTAGAATTGAGAGGTCATATGGTAACTAGGTCATATGGTAACTCTATGATTAACATTTTGAAGGACTAAACAACTGATTTCCAATGTGACTTCATCACTTCACCTTCCCATTGTCAATGTATATATTCCAATTTAAACATGTCTTCTCCAATATTTGTTATTGCCCACCCCTACCCTTGTGGTCATAATAATGTATGCGAAGAGGTATCACACTGTGATTTTAATTTGTATTTCCTTAACAACTCATGGTATGAAGTCTTGTTTCTGGTACTCATTGGTCATCTCTGTAGTTTCTTTAGAGAAATATGTATTAAGATTCTTTATTCATTTTACATTTGAATTCTCTATTTATTATTCAATTGTAACAATTCTTTAAGTATGTGGAAAGCAGTCTCTTACCAGATATGATTTGTGAATATTTTTTCATGTTTGATGGATTGTCTATTCAGTCTTGAGGGTGCCCTTTGAAACATAGACATTTTTAAGTTTGATAAAGTTTAATTTGTCTAGTCTTTTGTTTTCAGTGCTGTTGTTGCCATAGCTAAGAAAACACCTAATTCAAGGTCATGAAGGGTTATTCCTGTTTCCTTCTAAGAACCTTATGATTTTAGCACTTCCATTTGGCTTGCAATCTGCTTATTGTTAGTTTTGCATATGTATGTACTAAAGGTCCAACTTCATTCTCTTGTTTGGGGATATGCAGTTGTCCCAAGAATCTTTGTTTCTTTCCTTCCTTCAATTTTGTTGGAACCATTCTCAAAATATAATACGGAAAAATATTCATAAATATAAGTGTTTATTTTTGACACTATCCATTTTGTTTATTTATATATGTATATATCCTATGTCAGTACCACAGTGCTCTGTAGAAAGTTTTATAAATCAGGAAATATGAGTCTTCCAGCTTTGTTCATTTTTTTCATGATTGCTGTAGTTATTTTCAGTCCCATGATTTTCCATAAAAATTTTGTGAACAGTTTCTCAGTTTCTGCAGAAAAGCCAATAGAATGCTGATACAGATTGCACTGACTTTTTAGATCATTTTTAAGGTTAAAGAAATCTTACCTGTATTGTCATCTAGCTCATGAACCTAAAATGTGTGTTTTGAATTTTATTTTGTTCTTTACCATTTTATTTTTAAGTACAATAGGTTTTAATTTATACTTTTATGTTTTAGAAGGCTTTGCAAAAGCTAAGACATATAGTATGTTTAGTTCTGAAATACAACTATATCTTTAATCCCAGATATATGTATATAGAAATATAATACAAAAACGTACTATAATAACCTAAGATAATAGTTTCCCACTTAACCAGAAGTATAAACTGTTCATTTCAAAGACCTTACAACAAACTGACATTTTAGTAAACTTTAGCTCTCTTAAGACTCAGTTTTAAAGCAATATAAACAAAAAGCAAAATGAAAGATAGATGGTGGGAAATAGGCAGATACATCTTTCTCAAATAGGACAGGAATCAAGAGGTTGAGGGAAGGGCGAGGGATGGGAGAGAAAGGAGATGAAGAAACATATTAAGATATTTTATGCATGTACCAAATCCTTATAAGGAACGTAAACATTATGTACTAATAAAATGAACAATTAAAAACAAAATTCAATGTATTTGTGTCAACCCACAATCTCATCATCTATCTAGTTAATAAGTTTATCTTAAAATGTTGATATACTCTTGGTAAAAATGTGCAAAGACTGGGTTAGAAAATAAAAAGGTTTTATACTTTATCAAAGTAATTTCTCATATCTTCTTTATCTTTTTATAATTAAGTTTTGTAGTTTTCAATATATGAATTTCACTTCTTTTTTTTTGTTCATGATTTAGAACTCAGTGCCTTGAACGTATTGGGCAAGTCTCTACCTTTCAGTTATAACACCTGTCCTTGTTGTAATTCTTTTGCTAAATTTATTTCTAAAAATTTTGATTTGTGTTCTTGTAGATGAATTTTTAGATATTTTACCTTAGAATTTTTATATTGGCCTGTATTTTGAAATTTTACTGAGTCTGATTGCTAATTGTAATAATTTTGCAGTGAATTTGGCAGGATTTTCTATATTCAAGTTCATCTTATTTACAGATGACATTTACACAGCTGGTTCCATTTCTTTTTCCTATTATAGGTCTTTTAATTTAGTTTCTTGCTTAACTGTCCTGAATAGAAGCTTCAGTACACTGTTGGATGGAAATGATGGGAATTGATATCCCTACCTTGTCCCAAATAATTGGGAAAAGTGTTCAGTATTTTACCATTAAATGCGATGTTACCTCTTGATTTTCCATAGATATTCTTTATTATGTCGAAGAAGACCATTCTGTTAGTTCACTTAAGTGTTTTATAGTGAAACTGTATTGAATTTTGTCACATAATTTCTCTTCATCAATTCAGCTGATTATATAAAATTTGTCATTTAGTATGTTAAAATAGTATGTTATACTAATCAACTTCAGTGTATTTGACTAAATTGAATTTCTGGGATATATTCACTTCCTTATGGTGTTATCTTTACTTATGCTGCTGGTAATGGCCTACTATGAAGTTAGAAATTGTTCTCACTTCTTGAATTTTTTTAGGGGAATTTGAGAAATTTTGTTGTTAATTCTTTAAATGTTATGCAGAATTCATTCAAGAATCCATATTGACCTGGAATTTTCTTAGTAAAATGTTTTTGATTAGTAATTCAATATATTTACTTGTTATAGATCTTTTTTTCTATTTATTTTTAAGTCAGTTCTCTAATTTGTGTCTTTCTAGTTTATCCATTTCATCTTGTTTATCTAGATTGTTGGCCTATAATTGTTTATAATATTCCTGTATTGTCTTTAAATTTCCATATACCTCTGTAATGATTTCTCTTCTTTAATATATGATTTTGGTAATTTGAGTCTTCTTTTTTTTCTTAAAGAGTCTAACTAGTGGTTTGTGTATTCTGTTGATCTTTGCAAAAACTTTTAGATTTACTATTGGTTTTCTTTATAATTTATTTATTCTCATATTATAA
>PVJO010020612.1:0-31656 GCA_004026905.1 Hystrix cristata
AATTCAGGAATCCAGTGCTGGGATAGTCTTTGCTCATGAATTTCACTAAATTTTAAGAATTCTGCCCAGGTATTTGGGCACCAAAGTGTTAATTAGGCAGTTCTAGGCTAAGGAACATAAAATCACTAATTCCATTGTTAATGAGAAAAGCATCACTAAACTGTTAAAAACATGTACTTGCCAAATCTGGTTAGATGTATGGATGCTTATTCTGTGATTCTCTTTATTGTTATGTACCTTATTTTTCATTATAAAATTTATAAGGAAAAATATTTAGGTAATTTTATCACATTGGTTGTACTAGAATCTCATCTACTCATTCACTGAACATTCATTCACCATCCATTATGTGCCAGGTAGTGTGCTGGCTGATAAGGGGGATACAAAAATATATGAGATGCATATAAGTACTATCAGAATGGTAAAAATAACATGCAGAAGAAATTCAAAGCTACAGGAACTTCTTTTAACTGAGGTGACTTACGTAGTTTATTGGGGAGGATGTAGGTTAGATAACATGAATTTCTAAAGGGCCTGTTTTGCATAGTTTCATGAGAAAGCTCTGAAACTGTAATGTGGTGAGGTACTCTGATGCCCCCTTTAATTGTGGGGCTCATGCCTACTCCTGTTTCTTACTGGATGTTATTAACCCTGCTCAACAGTCAGAGAAAGGCGGCTAAGTGAAGTTTCATGCTGTTTCTGTGGCTTTAAAATTTTGGTTTTGGGGCTGCATGTGGAGGCACATCCCTGTAATCTCAGCTACCCAGGAAGTTAAAGCAGGAGAATCCCAGGTTTGAGGCTGGGCTGGGCAATTTAGGGAGACTGTGCCTGGAAGCAGAAAAATAACAAAGGGCTGGGATGTAGCTCAGTAGTAGAGCATCCCTCAATTCAGTCCCCCAAACCAAGAGGTGGAGGCCTGTGTTTGGCTTGGGGCCTAAGGATATAGCTCAGTGACAGAGTGCTTGCAAGTGTCAAGACCTTGGGTTCAATCCCCAGCACTCCCTCTGCCCCTGTTTGAATTGAAACACTGGATATGGCCTTGTTTCCAGTAAAAATTTACATATTAAAAAATGAAAAAAGATGGAGGATTAAACCCAGGGCGTTCACACTGAGATACATCTCTGGCCCTTTTAAAAAAATGTTTATTTTATTCAAACAGTTTTCAATTGCTCAGCCCTGACTCGCACTTGTGGTCCTCCTGCCTCAACCTCCTGTAATGTTGGGATTACAGGCATGATCACCATGCCTGCCTTGGTAAAAGACTTTTAAAAAGCATTATTATGACTCCAAAGCTGCCATGGGAAAGCTTGACTTGGGTTACTTTCTAGCACGACCCTAGGATTTAGGTATTATTACTCTTTTTAATCGGCTCAGGTTTTAAATTTACAAGTCAGAAAACTCATACTCTTTCCAACCTTGCCTCTGCCTTGAGGTAACTCGGTTTAACCACTTGGAGTTGTTTCCTCATCAGCAATAAAACTGTCTTGTCACTTTCACAGTGAGAGGCCAAACGAGGTAACAAATGCAAATGCTCCTTGAAAAGTATAAACACTCGACATAAGTGAGCCATTACTATTATTCTTTAAGTCTTATTCATAACGTTGGATATAATTCACAGCTGAGTGAGCGTAAAGTACCTAGACTTTAAGTTTTCCATAGCGTCTGCATCAGGACAAATAAAAAATTTCCTCTCAGGCGTCACTTAAACACTTTCTTTATCTACTTGTGCCGCTTGTTTTTCTGAAGGTGTGTATGGAGACCACCACCTTCCCAAAGGGAGCGCAGTATTTCCTGAGACACGCAGCGGGTTGCGGTTCGGCACTTAACTAAACTCTAAGCTACAACAGGAGCCGGAGGTGGGGATGAATAAACGGAGCCTGTGCTTTCAGGAATTTACAGGCTTTCCCTAGACGCGAGCACGCTTGGTCAGGAGAGGGAGATGCAGGACCCCTGCGGGACAGCGCTCGCGGCAGACAAGCGGCAGGGGGCAGTGGAGGCCGAAGCGGCCGAAGCTAGGATGGAAGCTTCCCCGAGCGTGATGTCTGTAGCCTGGAAGGCAGCCCTTCTGCCATTTCCCTTTCTTGGAGCCTAGAAAAGATAAGACTTCTTCAGTACTACGGTAGATACACACGTAGAGAGAACTGTGGACTTTCAGAGCTTCGCGTTTCTGTTTCCTCCCAAGGAGCCATTGCACCCTCCAGTGGCGGAACTGCAGTGGGGCACCCGGGTCACCATTCGCCTTAACGCCCTCCTCCTAAACACCCGGGAGGCCCCGGGCCTGAGTCCCGCCCGCACGCAGCCCGTCCTGAGGCGCCGATTGGATGGCTCGTGTGCGCGAGGACGTTGCGTCGCGGGGCGGGGCGAAGGAGCGGTGCCATAGCGCTTCAGCCTTGTGTCCGCGGCCGCCGCCCCCGCTGTCGCACCGCTTCTAGTTTTGCCCTGCTTTTAGAGGGTACACGTGACGGCCAGGGCTTCGGGTCGTCCCACAGCCGCCTAACGTGTCCGCTGAGCCGCCTAGTCTAGCAGGCGGCTCTTCTCGACTGGTCCCGGTTGCGGGAAAGATGGCGCCGGCGCCTCTAGGCGTCCGGGAGGAGCAGCTGTTGGGGTGCCGATCCGGACCCCTTTCCCGGCTCCTCTTCCTCGCTCAGGCGGTCCTCCTGCTGCCCGGCGCCCGGGCAGGCCTCTGCCCCGCACCCTGCTCCTGCAGCATTCCTCTGCTGGACTGCAGTCGCAGGAAGCTGCCCGCGCTGAGCTGGAGGGAGCTGTCGGGCCCGCTGCCCCCCGACACAGCCAGCTTGTGAGTAGAGCGACCAAGCAGAGGGACCGAAGGAGGGCAAGCTCCCCTGCACAGGGAACAGCAGGAGGACGTCTGGGGGGCGGGTCGGGACCTCATGTGTTGTAGGAACTGCCGTTCCGATGTTGTGAACTTCGGGGTAGTGGGAGCCTGAAAAAGTCGTTGTTAAGGTTCCTAGAGAGTTTTGTGAAGATCATGGTTAAGATTCTTCCGGCCCGGGAAGCTGATTTTCTGGACTAGGGAGGAATTGGGTCGGGGATATTTAATGTTACGGAACCCTCTTTCGGCTGTATCATTTGTTGTGTACCTAAGCTTGTGTGGTGGTTAGCACGTGATTTTATAAACACGATCGCTAAAGACGCGTGAATTGTCTTTTTGTCTCTAGTTCGCGTATTAGCTCATTTTGTGCTGTCGTTTTGATACTTAATAGGGTTGAAAATTTCATCATGTATCAGGAGATTCGTTACTAACCAAGAATATCTTTATAAGTAGCATTCTTTAGCCAACTTAATAGCCAATGTAAGGAAGGGAAGGAGTACTTTTTCCAGAACCACGTGATGTTTTAATTGTTTTACAGTCCATTTCCTGTGGCAAAAAACCCCAAAATCAGGCCTCTTTGTTTATGTATGCTAGACAAGTACAGTGATTGAGTGAATGAATTCTGGAGTCTCCACTGCAGAGTTTTCATCTTGACAGGCCTGTATTAGCTAGTGGCACCCGAAGAGTTCATTAGTCTGAGTCAGCCTCGTGGCTTTAGGAACAACAGCAAGTATTAAATACTGCAATTATGGGGATTCTTAACTACCAGCATACAGTTATTTCTCTGCCGCTAACTGAGCAACATATTTATTAGTTGGTAGGTTTGTAATAGAGTCATCTCTACAAAAAGAGTCATCACTAAAAACAACAGCTTAGGATGCAATTAAAATATGAGGGACTGTTTGGATTCTCATTGTAAGTAGAATACAAATACAAGGTCTCTGTTGGAGGCATGAAAAAATATATACACACACACGTGTTTGCAAATAGGTTAGCATGAATAGGAAAGAAAGCTACTTCATGTATTCATTGGGGAAATTAGCCAAATATACTAAACAGAATTGCAGTATAATAATATGGTTTCTTTTACAGTGGTGGCACCTGTAGCTAACTCTGGTTGTTTTGATTCAAATTTAAAAATTTGTGTCATTGTGCAGTGTTGGGCATCTTGTTGGCAGCAAAAGCCATTTTCTAAGAAATTCTTGGAACAGCTACCTGATTATGACAGAATAAATCTTGCTCATGTTTAAAATCAACACAACTTGATTTAGCTGTAATTGAAATAAATGTGGCCTACTTTTTAAGATTCTCCATTGGCAAGTAAACAGTAATTAGAAATAATTTTATGTAAGATACATTTATTTTGTGTCTGATTTTTGTTTAGTAAAGACAAATTTCTTAAAACCAAGTGACATTCAGAAATTTTAAATGTCCTGTAATGAAATTGACATTTTCAGTTGAAATGAAATGCTTTGGAGAGCAGTTCTGTTTTAGAAATGTAATTGGATGGGTCTTACATTAGCAAAACACTTAGATTATGTTTTAAACTAGGAAATGAAAGATTCTTCAGCAGTTACCGTTACCCATAAAACACCAAGTACTCTTGGGTTTATGCAGTATGAATTTTAAAAACATGTATGTGAAGCTCTGTATTAGTAATTTAAACTCAAAGGTTCAGACTTGCGGCAGTTCTTAAAATGATTGTGGACAAAGTTCATTAATTTTTTTGGTGGTGCTGGAGGTGGAGCCTTGAGCATGCTAGGCAAGTGCTGCTCTACAAGAGTGCTCCCCCAAGCCCAATCCTGTTTTTTTGAAACCTAATATAGATGCTATCCTTTTGCTTCTCTAAATATTAGTATTCAGAACCTGACTGAGTTCTTTGAATCATGTTGTTCCAATTATACATGCACACACAACAAGTATATTAGTTAATTTCTTGTTTTCTCAAGTAAGAGTGTTAAAACCCCTGTCCCTCAATTGTTGTCCTGATCACTTCATGCTGGCACCAAAAATATTAAGAATTATGTGCAGTACTTACTATAATTAAGGACAGTCTATTTACTAAGTAAATTCAGCTTTCTGAAAAACTCATAATCTTGTCCTTAGGATTTTCATTTCATTATAGACTGTGAAAACTCCATCATGGATCAGGATTTGGGAACAACTGCTGTACTAGATTAATTTCATTGGATTACGTGTGTATTTAGTTACCTACCATTTTTTTTTAGTCCCTTCTGTTCTCATAATAAATGTTTCAAGGATTATTTGCATTTGCTCCTTTAGAATAGTTGTAAAAAGGTTAGTTTTTAGTGCACAGAGGATGTTATGTTGAATTTTGGGAAAGTCTTTCTAGTCGTATGGAACTTGAGGTTGAACCTCAGTAGCTATCACTGTATTTTAGTGACATTGGCAAGATGTTTTCATTGTTGACATGGGGATTCAATCGTAATCTCTTTAAAGATCCTGGGCTTACTACCAGTGACTTGTGTGATATCAAGCAAAAAATTGCATAACTTTGCTTGTACTTCATATTTCCTTCCTAAAGGCAGGATATTTGTTGCATCTTTTCTTTCAACATCTGTAGTGATACTAGTAAATACTGAAATATTCTTTGGAAAACATTACGTTTTAGAAGGGTGATAATGGTAGGGAAGTTGATTCTATCTAGTTCTTGTTTGATTATCTGAATATAAACTTTTTTTTTGGCAGTGGTGGGGCTTGAACCCAGGGCTTTTGCACTAAGCTATATCCCCACCCCAGCCTTCTTTAAAGTTTTGAGATAAGGTATTGCAGAATCTCTAAGTTGCCCAAACTGGACTCAAACTTGTAATCCCCCTGCTTAAGTCTTTCAGAGTGCTAGGATTACAGGCATGTGCCACCACACCTGGCTAAACTGTTTCACTTTCAGCGATCATTTCAGAATGTATGTAATATGCCTTCTTTAACCACATTCACAATTTTAGCTTAGTTTATCTTCTTTATTCTGTTATGTTGGGAGGTAGTAAACAGAAGATGTGAGCCCACTCTAGTGCAGTCTTCTAGGTGTTTTCGTTCAGAAGATACCCCAATAAAAAGCCTGCAATGAGAGAGCCTTAAGGTATTTGACCTAGGGGTTGAGGATTTAGCCCAGTGGTTAGAGTGCTTGCCTAGCAAGCGCAGGGCCCTGAGTTCAATCCCTGGCACAAAAAAACAAAACAAAACAAAAAAACATAGAAATGAAATATTTCTTCCTCTGCCCCTTCCCTCCCACCTTTCTGTGGTACAAATAGAAATCCACTTTATAGCTGGATGTGGTGGCACACACCTGTAATCTCCGTACTCCAGAGGTTCAGGCAGAAGGATTCCTGTGAGCTGCAGGCCAGCCTGGGCTACATAGCAAGACCCTGTCTCAAAAAACAAAACAAAAAATCATTTGTAGACATTTCATATTGATAGTAAATAAAACTTAGTGGTATTCTGGTGCCTCAGTGAGGGTTTTTTTGTTGTTGTTTTGTTTTTTTTTTGGTGCTGGGGATCGAACTCAGAGCTTTGTGCTTGCTAGGCAAGTGCTCTAACCACTGGGCTAAATCCCCAGCCCTGGGTTTTTTTTTTTTTTTTTTTTTATGGCAATGCTATAAACTTCAAATGGTGTCCCGTAAACTCCAAAAATGTCTGTTTGGTTCACTACTTTGTGCAGTTCCTAGAAAATAGTAGTAGTCAGATCTTTGTTGACAGGTTTACTATAAAGCGATAAAAGGTGGAAAATTGAAGGAATCTTAGTGCAACATCCTTTGCCCATCAGGCTTTGGGTACAGTATTAGATTTCTGCACTAATGTAGTGGTTTTCAGCCGGCTGCACATTTGAGAGCTTGGCAAGATTTTTAAAAATCTCAATGCTTGGGCCTTACCCTTCTGTGATTTTGATTTAATTGGTCTGGGATAAGACTTCAACATCAGTACAAGTTGAGTATCCCTTATTCAAATTGCTTAGGGTCAGAAATGTTTCAGGCAGTTGTGGTAGCACATACCTGTATTCCCATCATTTGGGAGACTGAGTCAGGGGAATTGCTGCAAGTTTGAGGCCAGCTTGACCTATGTACGAGACCCTATCTCAAAAAAAAAAAAGAAAAAGAGATTAGTGATTTAGTTTAGTGGTAGAGTACTTGCTTAGCAAGTGTAAGACCCTAAGTTTGAGCCCCTGCAAACTACCTCCCCCAAAAAGAAAGATGTGTTTCAGATTTTCAGAGTTTGGAATATTTGAATATATGTAATGATATAACTTGGAGAAGGCATTCTCTTCTAAACATGAAATTCATTTGTGTTGGCATCTACACGTTATATACATAGTCTGAAGATAACCTTTATGCAGTATTTTTAGTGCACTTGTTTTGCTTTGTTTTGTAGTGTGGAGATTGAACCAAGGGCCTTGTTTGCACTGAGATAAATCACCAGCCTTTTTAAATTTTTTAAATTTTGAGGCAGGGTCTCTCTGAGTCACTATAAATTGCTCAGAATGGGCTCCAACATGCAGTCCTCCCTCCTCAGCCTCTCAGAGTGCTGGGATCATGGGTGTGTGCCACCACACCCAGTTTGTACCAGTATTTTGGTTGTGACTCATCATGTGAGGTCACATGGAATTTTGTACTTGTGGTAGCGTGTCAGTGCTCTGGAGTTTTGGATTTTGGAACACTTTGGTTTTAATATTAGGGATGCCACCTGTATTTTAAAGTCCTTCCAGGGTTTGGGGGTTTATCTCAAGTGGTAGAGCACTTGCCCACCAAGTGCAAGGCCGTGAATTTAATCCCCAGCACCAAAAAAAAAAAAAAAAAAAAAAAAAAAAGAAATCCTTTCAGGTGATGCTGATGCGCAGTAGTGGTGGAGAACTACTGAGCCAAAGCATTTGTGTGGTGCTGTAGATCAAACCCTGGGTCTTGTGCATGCTCAGCAAGTGTTCTACCACTGAGCTGCAATCTCAGCCCTGGCTGCTGCTTATCAGATGTTAATTTAAGAGATCCGTACTTTGCTTAATTCTTTTAAATTCCTTTATGCATTGGAGGACCCATTTATATTTGTACAAATTAGTGTCCTAATTATCTTTCATTACATTGAAAATACTTCGCATTTCTCATTTATACAGCATATACAATCAACACATGAATAATCAGATAGTTATATTAAGATAGTCACTTGGCTTCAGAATGGTTGAAAATGTTATGTCCCTCTTTTTAGGTCCATGACATTTTGTACTCTGTTCTTTAAAGATCCTTCTGCCTAATGAAAAACTGGCATTTAACCAGTGGAGAGAAGATCACACCGTATTAAGAGCTTACCAAAAATGTCTTTTAAAAGTACTCTAATGCATTGTTATGCCATATTTTCTGTGCCAAAGTAAATGACTCAATGCATTTATCCTCTATTATTCCAGTCACTAAAAATGTTAAGATGTTCAGATGATGCAAATAAAAAAATAAAAGCAATTTAAGTAATTGTATCCCATCCAAATTATGAATTTCACATTTGGGACAAAAACCAGAAGGATGGAAGAGTTAACATAAGCTTTATCTTGTTATAAACCAATTTTTTTAAAGGTATGTGTGTTCTTTACCTCTGCTTCTCTTGCCCTTCCCCAGCCTTTCCTAAATAAAAAAAAAAAAGAAAAGAAACTAATTATGTCGTTTGTAACAAATAACTGCCAGAATAACAAGTAGTAATTAGCAGTTTTAAAGTTAAATTGTAAACAGTGCAATGGTAGTGAAATCAGGTACAAATAAATTTGTAACTAAAAGCCTTTTAATTTTGGTTTCTCTTACGTATTTTGTTTTTTGTATATCTAATTCAAAGTCACTGTGATAGTTTGCTTATCTAATGAAAATCTTTGCACATGAAGCCAGAAAAGCATAGCAAACCCTCAGTGTAAGTGTGCTTGCTGAGAAGATAGTTGACTTGGTGCCAGGTTAAATTACATGGGCATTAAGGAATGATGGATTAGTTTAGTAATGAGAAAAAAAAAAACTCGTCTGGTGCTTAGTTTTGTAGTTAGACCTTTTACCAATACAGTAAGTGATGAGATGATTTGTTTTCTTATCCATCCACTTCTAAAGATCTTTATAATAATTTAATAATTAAAGTCTGATACAGCCAGGTGTGGTGGCGCACACCTGTGAGCCCAGCACTTGGAAGGCTGAAGCAGGAGGATTGCTGCGAGTTCAAGGCCAGCCTGGGCTACGTAGTGAGTTAAGAGCCAGCCTGAACTACACAGTGAGACCGTGTCTAAAACAAAGAAGGGGCTGGGGATTTAGCTCAGTAGTTAGAGTGCTTGTCTTGCAAGCACAAGGCCCTGAGTTTGATCCCCAGCCCCACAAAAATAAATAAATAAATAAATAAATAAATAAATAAATAAATAAAAACCAAAAACAAATAAAACCCCAAAAAGAAAGAAAGAAAGTAAATAGCCTGATACAAAGTTGTGAACCCAATTGTAGCTAAGCAGTGACATTTGTTCCACTATTTTTGTAATGTTTTATTCTAAATCAGAAGGGAAAACATATTAAAAGCGTTAATGGGAGTAGTAGTCCATGGTTTTATATTGCTCACTAAAAATTCAATTCTATTAACTTGAAATCTGAAGGTCAGGTACTGAGTTTTAAAGTAGAATTTTCTATTTCCTAAGTCAGTCTAAAACCAGGTTTAGTTTATTTGCATTTTCTACTATCTCAGGTTTATTACTGATTAGGGTGGTAAGAGATCATGTAGTTACTAAATTTTTCTTTTTCCTTGTCTAGTGTCATATTAGACCTGATATGGTTAATTTAATGTATAATTCTGAAACCGTTCTGTAGGAAGAATTGTTTTGTTTTTTTCTTTTGTGTGTGTGTTGCTGGGGATTCATCACAAAGCCTTGCACATGCTAGGCAAGTACCACCGAGCTACCTCCCTGGCCTAGTAACTACTTACTTTTAATTTTTTGTTTTTTGTTTTTGAGGTGCTGGGAATTGAACTCATGGCCTAACACATCCTAAGCAAATGCCTCACCCCTGTGCTACATCCTCAGCCCTTAGGGAGAATTCGAATCTCAGAAAAGTAACAGAATTAAAGTCTTATTTCCTGGCACATTCTGGAAAGGTAGTTTTGTTTTTTTAATGCTGACTTTATTTTTAAATCAAATAGTACTTTCCCATGATAAACTATTAAAATGTTTTTGAAGCATTTAGAATGGAAAGGAACAAGTTCTTTTGTCATACTTAAGGGAAGCACACTATTAATTGTTTCCTGGGTACGCTGCTTTTTCTTTTTTTTTGCAAGGGCTTGGGTGGGGGAGGGCTCCGAAGTGCTGGGGATCAAACTCAGGGCCTTGTACTTACTAGCAAGCACTCTACCACTGAGCTAAATCCCCAGCCCCTTGCTGCTTAAAGTTTTACACATTTATCTATTTCCTTTTCTTTTAAGATGTACACTATACCAGTGATGGCGAACCTTTTAGAACTTGCAGTGATAACAACAGGCTGCTGTAGCACATGTGCCATAGGCTTGTCACCACTGCACTATATACTTTGTATAAGTATGTGTGTTCTTTTCTACTGACTGTAGAGAATTTCCATTGTATGGAACTTTCATAAATTATTTAACTGATCTCATCTTGATAAACATGGGTTTCTTTTATGATTTTGCTAGTACAATAACTTTCTGGTAGATAACTTTTCGTAATCCTTTGAGTGGATATGTAGAAATTTGTAGAAGTGGTATCACCGGGTAATTTTAAAACATCAAATCTTGTAAGTATATACACAAATACAAGTATGAATCCCAATAAGTTGACAAAAATCTGTGGGAGGCTGTTTTATGATTGATATCATTCTTATGAAATTGGAATTCAAAAGCAACATTTAGATTAGTAGTTTGATAAGTTAATATACCAGAGTAGTTCAAGTAATTAAAGTTTTACAGTAGGAGTAGATTATACCTGTATGTCCGGTGAATACTCAGAAAAGAATATCATCCTGAACCATAATCCTATTTCAAATCTAGTATTAAAATAACTTTTTTACACACGTTGAACTGTGTGCTACGTATTTTATTTATATTCTTTTAACTTTCTTTATATTTCTTTTAATTTTATTTATTTTCTTGTAATTTTCAATGCAATAAAATTGGTACTGATATTCTCATTTTATGATAGAAGAAACTGAAATTTAGAGAGGTTAAATGACTTGCTAACAAATAGTCCCAGAAGTGGCATGCAAAGACTGTGTTCTTTTCTCTCTCTCTCTCTTTTTTTTTTTTTTCAGTACTGGGAATTGAACCCAGGGTTTATGCATTGAACTACATCCCCAATCCATTATATTTTCTTTTGAGATGGGTTTTGCTAAGTTATTCAGGCTGCTCAAACTTGTGATCCTCCTGCCTTAACCTGCCAGAGTGCCGGGATTATAGATATGTGCCACCGTGTCCAACTGCAAAGACTAGTCATAAATGTATCTATAGAATTATTATTTTTTATTTTATTGTTGTATTTTCTAATTAAAAAGTGTTTTCAATCATTAAGCACTCAAGGAAAGATAACAGAGAAAATAAAACATGACCCTTATTCTTGAAATGAGTGTTTCCACTTTTCTATCATTGTCAGCTTTTTGAATTCACATAAAAGATATCATACAATGTATTGCATATTAGTAGTACAGATGGCAGATAGAAAGTTTAGTTAATGGAGTACCATTATGCCTCATGTTATCATACATTTATCCTGAAGGTATTTACTCATTATCTCCAACTATCTGTACTTTAACCATAAAGCAAAAATGCTTCCAGGAATCCCTTTTTTCATAGAGGAGACTCTCACTCAGATCTCATTTATTCCTCATTTGAACAGTGTGGTAACAAGCACTGGAGGTTTCTAGACTTCTGATTAGAAGCAACAAATTCAAAAAAGTTAAGCAGCCATTATAAACAGGAAGGCTGACAGTCCCAAGAAGTGAGAGCCTTTAGTGTAAAGCCGTTAGTGGTAAAGAAAAAGCAAACCTATAAAAGGGACAGAACTTTTAGAGTTATTTTGAAATTCTTGTATTTAGGTCATTACACCCCAAGAGTATCAGATTATTGGCATATTAAATCATAGCATGGCAATTTATTATAATAGTAACTGTTAATATTTTTAAAAATAAATAATGCTAGGTATAGTCTAATAAGACAGGAATTTCCATTCACAAAAGATGGCAAATTTTGCTAAATAAGTGAAACCTAAAATATTGGCTATAGTATTTTTGTATCTTTTTAACTTTGTCATACCTAAAATATTAGCTATAATATTTTTGTATCTTTTTAACTTTGTAGAGGACCCTTCTATCAGAAGTTTTATTGTTGAAGTTCACTTGGCCTTTTAATGTTATAGATTCTTGAGAAAGCAAATTGTTGATGATTCAGAAGTGTGCTGTATATGTGCCTGTATGGAAGAAAACTCCTGCATCTCTGCAGCCAGGACTTCTTTGCAGTTAGCTTGTAGAACTTGATTTGCTCCTCAAGCTTTTGCAATTGCTCTGTACATTCTATAAATAATTTACACCCTGAGGGTACTGGACAACTACATTAATGGCACCTCTGGCTCCACATGATATTAAGAATTTTAATAATTCATCATTTATTACAGCTGCATCCCTATAGATTAGCATGAGTAGGAACTGAGTTTACAATACTGGGGTAAGGCCTTCTCTGAAACCTTTACTTTTCAATCACTGTATTCATAAATACTCAAATATTAGTGGTATTAGGAAATACAGGAAAGATTATTGACTGCTAGTTCATAAGTACATTTTGGGGATATTTCAAGGGAAAATACTTTGAAAATACTAACAACAAAAGACAAACTAAATGGAATTATGAAACTAAGTGGAATTAATGCTCGGACATAGGGAAGACTAGTGAGTCTACAATTTTTTGAAAGCTATCTGACTGCCTCCCCCATACTGGGACTTGAACCCAGGCACTCTCTCCCCAAGCCCTTATTTAATTTTGAGACAGGGTCTTGCTCAGTTGCGCAGGCTACACCCAAACTGGTCATCCTCCTGCCTCAGCCTCCTTAGTAGCTGGGATTACAGGTGTGCACTACCAGGCCTGGTTTAAATTCTTAATCTAAGAATCTTCAAATTTCAGTGAATTGACATACTGTTTAAAAAGAAATAGAAGGGGTTGGGGATTTAGCTCAGTGGTAGAGCGCTTGCCTATCAGGCACAAGGCCCTGAGTTTGGTCCTCGGCAACCCCCCACCCCACCCTGCCGGGAAAAGAAATGGAAGCTGGGCATGGTAATGTGTGCCTGTAGTCTCAGATCCTTGGGGGGCTGAGCTGGGAGTATCAAGCCATGAGTTACATACCAACTTGGGCAGCATGGTGAGACTGTATATTAAAAAAAAAGGAAAAGCATGTTTAGTTTATCCATTTCCAGTGAAGAGGAAGAGTCAAATTGATGTTGATTTGTTTTAGTGTTGGAGGGACCCTGAGAAATAGAGAAAGGTTATTGATGTTGACATATTTGTAAGCCTAGCACTTAACACAGTGCATGTATGGTGCATGCTTCAGTAAATATTCCTTGTATGAATACCTGCTGATCACATCCCTCCATAAAATTCTAGTTAGATACCTGCTATTTTGGTAACAGTTATGATGATATGTGTACTAGTTGTTTTTTATGGCAATCCAACGTTGGGAGTATATTTCAGTTCATCTTTAGAATTTTTCAGTCTCATCCAATGTAGATTTCTTTTAGAAGGTTCTGTGGGGTCTGACCTATGAGGCTATGTCAGGCATATATTCTTATGTAGAGGGTCCAGAGTGTTTCAGGTATCCCCTGGGCTCCCTTGAAAAGCCTATAATTTCTTCAAAAATAGAAAAAAATTACAGAGATTGGACAGTTTTCACTCATTCTACAAAGTTATTTATACTATTGATAGAGTTTAATTTAATTGCTTTAGATTTAATAGTGATTTCCTTTAAAAATTGTGCCCCTGCCCCCAAGGAATGCAGTCAAGAATTACTCTGCTAGAGAGAGGTAGGGTTCAGAAAGGCATTAGGGACATTTTAATTATAATAGGTGTGCACTACCAAGCCCAATTTAAATTCTTAATGTCAGAATTTACGATTAAGTTGAAAATGATTAGGATTAAGATGAAAGCCCTGAATCACCAAAGGGATAAAATGCTAAATTTTAGCAGTCATGGTATATTGAATTAGATCATACTATGCTAGCCAGGTACCCAGATGTTATTGCTCTTCATTTGCCACACCAGTGAGTTTTGAGCAGAATATGCAATATCTAACTTGAATTTCTGCTAGAGTTGAAATGCTGAAAGTTGAAATGCTAGAATTGAAATGCTCAAAATATAATAGGGCCATATTATTATTATTTTTTTGGTGCTACAGATTGAGTTCAGGGCTTTGCACTTTTTAAACTACATGCTTTACTCTAGTGAGCTACACTCCTAACCCTGAATGTAAGACTTCTAAAAATATCTTTGTTTTGCAGTGCTGGCGATTGAATCCAGGGCTTTTTGTGTTGGCGGGTGCTTTACTATTAAACTGCATCCCCAGGGCCAATATAAGATTTTTATGTGGAGCAAATTTGTTTCTATCCTTTATGTTTTCCAACACACCCTTTCATTCATGAGTATCTTTAAACTGCTGCCTCGTGCCATACATTTTGGAATAAAGGGTTTAGAACTATTCTGGAAAAGTGATGGTTTAATGTAGCCTTAAATATGTCATGGGTAAATTAAGCTCTTCAATGAAAGTGGTTAGGTTTTATATATGGGCAGACATGAATCTAGCTGAGAACATATTGTTCTGCTGTGATAGAGACAATCATTCAAACCTGCATGCATCTGTCAACTGCCTGTGGTGGCACAGTCAGATAAATTGATCTGTGATGTTTCTCTAGTGTCCCTGTTGTTAGCCATATTGTAACGTACAGTACATACTTTGAGCAGACAGCTTGTGTTGGTCGGATTCCACCTCAGCCCGTAAAGATGCCAGGATGCATCAGGGTGAGTTTTTCTTCAGCCTATTCATATATTTCAACCCATGACTAACCTCAGTGGACTCTAATGTATCCTGTAAACTGCTTGCTACAAGTGAGCTGGAATTCTGAGTTTGTGGCTTCCTCACTTATTAGTTGTGTGACCTTGGATCGAACAAATTGTTAATCTCTTTGTGCCCATTGCTATATTAGGAAAGTGAGGATTATAAAAATGCCTTGTAAAGTGGTTTTGTGTGAATTTAGCCAGCTAATTATAAAAGGCATAGAAGACTACCTAACAATAAGTTCACCGCCACTGTCATTGTCATTAGCATAATTTAGGGTGGGGTTAATTTCCATCTCCTGAAGCTAAGAAAGATACTGCTATACTCCAATTTTAATATTATACACACTCAGCCTTTTGATCTGTAAAATCTACCTTCAAATTTACTTCCAGATAGTTTACTTACATAATAATCACTGCAAGGAATGAAAAAAACGCAGGACCCCTCCCCTCACGTGGTACACTGGTGATCAGATCCAGGGCCCCCATGCATGAAGCACTCTTTGCCACTGAGCTACACCCCCAGCCCTAAGAAACTTAATGGTTGAATGAAAAAACCAAGAGGCAAAATAATGTGTAAATTCTACCTTTTGTTTAAAACTTTGCTTAACATGCCTGGAAGTGTGCACAAGAAATAGTATACAGTATTTTTATTTGATGCTGTTGGGTAGGGGAATTGGTTATCTGAAAGCAAGGGTGGGAAATTTTTATTGTATAATTTTTGATTATTGAACCATATGACTGTATTCTGTAGTTACTAAAAATAAAAGTAATTTAGCTATTTCCAGATTTAGACAAATTTTATTTATAAACATTTCTTTTTGTCTATACTCAAATCATATTTAATAGGGCTTTTTTAGTATTCCTATTTTAGTTTCTTTTTTTTTTTTTTTTTTTTTTTTTTTTTTTTTTTTTTTTTTTTTTTTTTTTTTTTTTTTTTTTTTTTTTTTTTTTTTTTTTTTTTGTGGTGCTGGGGATTGGACCCAGGATCTGTTATGTTATGTGATTGAGTGGTCTATCACTGAGCTACACCCCCAAGGTCTGGTTGTTTTTTTTTAAGTCCACTTTCCAGTGTTAAACTAAGAAAGAAATTTCGTCCTTTTTTAGGGATTTGAGTCATAATCGGTTATCTAACTGGAACATCAGCTTGGAATCACAAACATTACAGGAAGTGTAAGTTGTTTTTATTTATTTAATATTAAATTCTTTGAAGTAACTTAATAAATTGTGATTTGGGGATATTCAATACAGGAATGCTTTAAAAAATTGAAGGAAAAATATTTTATTAAAAGAAATTGTTTAAAAACCTAAACTGTTGTCTTTGGCTTTGTTACCACAAACTCTATGGACATGATTATTTCAAGCAAACTGTGTAGAAATATTATTCTACTTTCCAGGGGCCAAAAGTAAGATTTCTTCCTTCTTCTGAGTAAATACATTTTGTATTTTTTTGCCAAATTTTCAGTCAGCGAAAGTATCTGGTAATTTTCAATGTCTTGACACGTCATCTAAGATGGAAGCATCATGTCTAAAGGAGATTTATATGAAAGAATATTTTGGGTACTATTTGAGAATATGGTGGTTGATATAATTAAATTTTCTTCTTAACTGAACCTTTCTCTTTAATGAAATATATGTGAGAGAATTGTGAGAGAATTTTCAAAAATTATGTATGTATACGTGTTTGTAGAACTGGAGATTAAACCTAGGGCCTTTTTACTGAGTTATATTCCTAGCTCTTTCATATTTTTATTTTGAGACAGGATCTCCCTAACTTGCCATCTTTTCCCTCAGCCTCCCAGAGTGCTGGGAGTACTTAGTATCAAGTTTTTCTATCAACCATTGTGATCAAGCATCGTCATGTTCCCAGAGGCACAACTCTTTGAGGTGTATGGACCTGTTTGCCTCTTTACTAAACACTCAGAACCCTCTGGTGTCTTTATCCTCTTTAATTCTTTGTTGACAGGACTAATTTGTTCATGTTCTTGTTCCTGAATTCTTTTTCTAGGACCCAAATACATGCTCCTAACTTGTTACAGAACTGAATAAACAGTTAACAAGTTTGTTAGAAGAATGAGTAGGCACTGAGGAAAGGCCTAAAGGCACTTCACTGGGAAATACATGAGCTTTATTTATGAACTTTGTAACTTTGATTGGTTTCTTGGAGTAGTATACTTTGGCTTTTTTTCTGTAGTGTAGATCATTGAGGTTAGCCTTCAGTGATTGAAAAATGGTTAATGAAATGTATTAGATTTGTTCCTTAATCACTTGAGACAATGTGTTGAGAGGTGTGCTGGGAATAGAGATGACATGTCATGTTATGTGTAAAATTAGTTGTAAGCTTGATCTCTGGGTGCCCGGATTTGTCATCTGGGCTCCTAAGCAACATTCCTTAACTTTGGGGGGGGGGGGAGAGTGGTGCACATGTGTGCATGATGAGCACAAGCGGAGAGATTGAGATCTGAATGAACTCCCTTCCTTTAGGGACTCAAAGTAACTGTCTTCAACTTTTTAAAGAGCTTTTCTGGGACTACAAATATTTAAAATGCAAATTATTTCCTGTCCTTATATTAATATCAGTAGTTGATTATAATTAATTATTATATTAATATCAGTAGTTGATCAACACTGTAGAAATTTTTATTAAATTCTCTAATTTCTCATTTTTATCTTTATTTTATTTTTATTTTATCTAACTCATTCTGAATAATAGGTTTTTTCAAATTTAGCACCTACTCTAAATAATACATATTAGCCAGAAAATTTATGAGATGGCATTTCCTTCATTAACTTTTAAATCTGTTTTTCCTGTGGCCTAGGAAAATGAATTACAATGAGTTAACAGAAATCCCATATTTTGGAGAACCAACATACAATATTACTCAACTTTCATTGTAAGTAATTGAGATTTTAGATCTTTCACTTAAGAATAGTGTATAGGTTTTTTCTTTTCTTTTTTTAAGTACGCATATTGTTGATCCTGATTATTTAGCACTTTTGTGGCCAGGAGCGGGTCACTGGCAATTACTTCAGTATATAATCTTTGTTTTGTAGAGTACATAATTTAATCCCAGAAATAAATGCAGAGGCATTCCAGTTTTATCCTGCTCTTGAGAGTTTAGACCTCAGCTCCAATATAATATCAGAAATTAAGACGTCTTCATTTCCTCGAATGCAGCTTAAATACCTGTAAGTAAAGTTTAAATTAGATTTACTTTAAAATGTATTTTTATATTCATTGTTATCCCTCTGCTCTCAAGTGTCTGTATTTATCATGATTTTGGTATGCATGTGTGAAACAAACCTCAAGTTCGGTTTTTAGGGTTATCTCCCTCCTTCCCCTCAAAAGAAAAAGTAGACTCTAGGCATTAACGATACTTCCAGGGATTTCATTCTAGATTTTTTTTTAAAGTACTTCTCCATTGAAGTATACCCCCCAGCCCTCTCATAACTAATTTTGTAGATGAAGAAACAAAGTATTAAAGGATTTGTAAAGTTGTATATGGTTAAGTATATATAGTTGGAGCTCAATAACAGACTTTGGTGGAATTTTTATTTTGCTAAAATTTTTTCTTTTGCTATTGTTTTGCTCATTTTAGGAATTTGAGTAATAATAGGATAACTACCTTGGAGGCTGGTTGCTTTGATAATTTATCAAGTTCCTTACTAGTGGTAAAATTAAACCGGAACCGAATTAGCATGATCCCACCTAAGATCTTCAAGCTGCCTCACCTCCAATTCTTGTGAGTAATTAGATAGATTATAAGAAGATAGTTTCTCCTTACTGTGTGTTTTAATTGTTGTAAGACCATTTCAGCAAGCTAGTTTTCTGATTGTAAAACTTTTTTTTAAGGGAACTTAAAAGAAACAGAATTAAAATTGTTGAGGGCCTTACATTCCAAGGGCTTGACTCCTTGAGATCTTTGAAAATGCAGCGGAATGGAATTAGCAAACTTAAAGATGGAGCATTTTTTGGCTTGAATAACATGGAAGAACTGTAAGTACTAGTAACTTGTCTTGGTCACTTTCTCCTTGCTGGGACAAAAAGCTCAGGGTTTTTAGAGGATTCAGTTCCATAGTCCGGTGGCTTCAAGATAGGAGAGACGTGGTGGAAGGGTCTGGTGAAGGAAAGCTGCTCACATGGCAGCCAGGAAGCAGAGAGAGTGAGTGAGCAGGGAGGGAGATATACTCTTCCAGTCCCACCCCTAGTGACCCACTTCTTCTGACCAGCCCCACCTCCTACTGTACATTTAGCTGTGAATTCATCAGTGGATTCATCCTGATGAGTATATAATCCCATTATCCAGTTACCTTCCAAACATGGGGCTTTAGGGGGACATTCGAGATCTCACTCATAACAGAACTAGAAGGGGATTATTAGCAAGGGAGTCTGTCTGGAAATTTTCAGTGCCAAATGGATAGGATAGCTACTTAATTATACAGAAGTACATTAGTTCTTTCTTCATTCAAGAAGCTTTTTTTGGGGGGGAGGTGTGCTGAGGCTTGAACTCAAGGCCTTGTACAAGCTAACTACCCACTCTGCAACTTGAACTATGCCCACACCTTTCACATGTATCTTTTAATTTCTGTATTTGTGTCATCATTCTTACAAATTTCTCTGATGAAAATGATCAGAATTTATCCAGAACAGGACTGTTATACCACTTGGCATGTTGCTTTGGTAGAGCTGATGTTTTAGATACTCTTATCTTCTGGCATTAAATGTTAAGACATAAATGTTCATCAAATAAAATGGACTGCTTTGGTTGAGCAAAGGTATGTGGGTCTCTGAGAAAGATGTAATGAAGATTTAAAACTGCTTGCTATTCAAACACCTCATTTCGAAATATTTTCTCATTCTCCAACTTTGCAGAGAACTAGAACACAATAACCTTACACGAGTGAACAAAGGGTGGTTATATGGCTTGCGAATGTTGCAGCAGCTGTATGTGAGCCAGAACGCTATTGAAAAAATCAGCCCTGATGCATGGGAGTTCTGCCAAAGACTATCTGAACTGTAAGTGTTGGAGTAGCATTTCATGGGAGGCTGTGAGGCTAGAGCAGGTTGGAATACATCATTCTGATAGCTAGTAATAAGATCTGTGGTCCCTTTTTCCTAGAAAGTTTATTGGAAACTTTAACCATGTAAATATAATAAAAGTCTGTTAAGTTGATCCAAAATATAATGAATTCCTTACCTCCCATATTTCCTGCTTTTAGTGACTTGTCCTATAACCAGCTGACCCGCCTAGATGAATCTGCCTTTGTGGGTCTCAGCTTACTGGAGAGATTGAATTTAGGGGACAACAGAGTCACTCATATCGCTGATGGTGTATTTCGGTTTCTTTCCAATCTTCAGACACTGTAAGTGCATCCATTTTCTTTCTTTTTCTTCTTTAATAAAATAAAGCAAGTTAATCAAATAATCAGTCTGCTTTTTTTTCTCTTGCTATGCTGGTGATTGAGCCCAGGACCTTGCACATGTGAGGCAAGTGTTCTACAACTGAGCTACATATTGTGGTAGTATTTTGTGGTTCTTTTGTCTTGTGCCTCAGGGCAAGACAGTCTTATTCATTTATATCCCATAAATAAATCTTTTGCCTATAGCAGGCAGTTCAGTTTTTTTGTTGTTCGTTTTTTGTTTTTGTTTTCTGAAATAGGCTCTTGCTGTGTAGCAAAGGCTGGTCTCTAGCCTCTTGAGCTCTGGGATTACTCAGTTTGTATTTTAATTATGAGCTAATCACATGAACAGTAAGGCTTCTCTTACCTTGCCAGTTCGTTGTGGGAGAAAATACAGCTGCTAGTGTCAAGAATGTAGTAATTTTCTTGTTGTCTGACCTTGACAGTGCACCAGAACGATACTCATTCAGAAGGATGTAGGATATGTCATGGGAGTAGCTCTGTTCACTATTACTAGTTTGCTACTTGACTTTAGACAGAAGAAACTAACACTCATTATCTGATATGAGGCAGGTGCTTTTAAATATTAGGATGTTACTTTTTTCCCCTTTTAGGAGGCTGAGGTTTGAGAGATCAAACTGATTTTTTAAAGCCACATAGTTTATAAATGTTTGGATCAGGATTGGAATCTAAGTCTGTTTGATACAAAAGCTAAGGTGTATTTTATACTATTAGATAAAATTACTTAGCTTTTTCTGATCATTGTTTTCTTTGTTTCTTCATTCATGAAGAAAGAATATAGGATTAGGTGTTTGTTAAAGGCAATTTTAACTGTAAAATACTGTGGTTTTGTAAGTTGAATGTTTTGCCCAATCATGAATATAATTTTAGTGAATGAAGAGGTTTTAAAGTGAAATACTAGCAGTCCCAAATATGGAGCAGAATAAGAGGGGAAAGAAATAAGTAATTGAGTTTGTAGATTGATTTGTGTATTGTATTTATTTTTGTGATACTGGGGATTGAACTAAGGGCCTTCACACTGAGCTACTTGCCAGCCCTTTTTAAATTTTTTGAGACATGATCTTGTTAAGTAACTCAGGCTAGGCTCAAACGTGTGATACTCCTACCTCAGCCTCCCAGATTGCTGGAATCACAGGAGTGTGCTACCGTCAAGCTTGGATAAATTTGTAGATTCTTAGTGGTTCCTTAGTAAGGAACTTGGTAGTCATCAGGTTCAGAATTGATAAATAGTTTCAGAAAAGAGGCTCCCAACTCTGGCACCTAACCATCAGTGAGAAGGAAACATCATAATGTTATGGAGATATATATATATGTAAGTGTATGCTTAATTTTCCTTTTTAACTTTCTTTAGATTTGGCCTTGAAACATTAAAAAGTGATCCTCTCCTCTTTCTACATGAGCAGGTGAAACTAGATTAGTGCAAACTCAGAAACGTACATCAAAATTAGCTGCAGCCTTTTGACAGTTGAAGGGATGGCAAATGTGTTTTTTTTAGTATACCCTACACTGATTATTACTTTTAGAATTAAAGTTTAGGAAAGTAATTGAGGAAGTAAATAGTTGTTTAATGCCACAGAAGAAAGGCAGAATTGGGATCAGATCTGAAGAACTCTGGCTTTAGCCCCAGTGCTCTTGTAAGAGTAGATTCGTCTTCTACTCACTCAATGAGTGATTTCTGTTTATGCTGTGCTGTGGGGGAGGGGAAATTCTGAAGTGACAAGCCACTAGCTGTTATTCCTTAGTAAAAGAAAATAAGCTGCGTTAGCTGTTCACTTCAAGTAAAGATGGCTTAACAAGAAGAGGGATCTCCTGCCTCCTTACTGTTACTGACACAATTTTATATATGTCTTTTAAAGAAGAAAACTTTGTGTTTTATTTTAGTTTTAGACGAGCTAAGGAAGCAAAAGTGATTAAATATTTTTAACTTGTATTTCTTCTGTCAGTACATGATGTGGTACAGTTGCATTTCCTCTGAGAATGAAACATTGGATTTTAAATGATCCATACATTTCCTTTTAAAGAACATACAGTGGCTACTTTAACACATGGGTATGCCATTCTTGCTTCCCAGGGGGCATGTTTAATTGCTTTTGAGCTGTGAAGCTCTGTATTGATATTACTCTTTGTCAGCCATTTTAAGGGCCCAGAGGGAAACTTGGGTAGCCTGAAATCCCATTAGTTTGAAATCAGATTGTAATCCTTATCTCCGGTGTTTTGAAACCCTCCTTCTTTTTGAAGGAACTTGTCTATAATTTTTAATATGCTAACACAATTAAATGCTGTTAACTAGGAAGATTGATATTCCTAGCAAGTTGCTTAATTTATTTATTAAGGCCAGTTTAATTCTCAGTTTATGAGAAGCAATTTTTCCGTGTTTTATCACAGATTTAAAAATCTTTTTTCAGGGCTGGGGATTTAGCTCAGCGGTTAAAGTGCTCGCCTTGTAAGCACAAGGACCCGAGTTCGATCCCCAGCACCAAAAAAAAAAATAAAATAAAATAAAAATCTTTTTTTCTTTTTTTTTGTAAAAATCTTTTTTTCATAGAGTTTTGAAAAAGTAGAATTGAGTTTTCATCATAACTATTAAAATAAGGATCAAAATTAGCATATGCACCTTGCATTGCCATGCCAGGATGTTGCCCAGTGGTATGATGGTCATGCCGAATAACATAACCTCTTTCTTTGATGTTTTTTTAGAGACTTAAGAAACAATGAAATTTCATGGGCCATAGAAGATGCTAGCGAAGCCTTTACTGGACTCACAAGTCTCACTAAATTGTATGTAGTTGTAATATTTGCGTATGTCTATACAGGTATGTTTTCATGAGCCAGTTGTAAATGTGATAAGATTATGTTTATTTGATATGGCCAGAAAATTTGAGTCTTCTGACCCATCTACTAAAGGAAGGAACTTTGTTGTTTATCAAGTGATTTGTTGTTAGTGGGGCACTTTTTATTGGTAAAGCATTCCTATGGGCTGTAAAGAGAAGTTTGTTAAGAAGAGAAAAAAAGAGGAATTTAACTCCATTTAATGTAGAAAAACTACCAGTTTATTAGTGGTGAGGATGGTTGTTTAGGGGCACTTACTTCATTGAGCTCTAACATTGTTATAGAAGCCTTTATGCTGTGCTTTATATTGATTAGTAATATAAGTTCTTAAGTTTATAGCTTTCTTAAAAATGAATGAGCTCATCAAACTGTGTGCATTAAATATGTGCAGTTTTAAAACATCATTTATACCTCACTAAAGATGATAAAAGTACACAAAAGTCATATTAAGCTTATTTTCTCATAGGTAAAAGTTTAATAAATTTAATTTTATTTCAGAATCTTACAAGGAAACCAGATTAAATCAATTACAAAGAAAGCATTCATTGGTCTTGAATCCCTTGAGCATCTGTAAGTATTTTACATACATTTCTCACTTTATAATCTTTGCTATTAGCAGAGGTTATTACAAGCATATAAGAAAGTGTCTGTATGACTTAAGTGGAGAAATAGTGACTAGTAATGTTTCATTTCTCTTCATTTCAGAGATTTGAACAACAATGCTATAATGTCTATCCAAGAAAATGCTTTTTCTCAGACTCACTTGAAAGAACTGTAAGTAACTTTAACTACAGTCTTTCTTTTTTTTAAAATCATCAGATCACTATGTATGCTTTTGTGCTTACAGTGTGATGAAGATGACCCAGATGTTTCCAAAAGCATTCAATTTAGGCAGGAAAAAATACTTAATCTTTTAGTTAGTGGCTGAATGAAATTAAAAATAACCCAACATAGAGATTAAAAATAATCCAACATCAAGATTGGTTTCAGTGTGCAAAATCAGGAAACCTTAGCACTACTGCCTGTGATTAATGTTTGTATGCCCTGCTGTTTCTTTTTTTCCCCTTCTCTGTTACTTTTTAGACTATCACAGTGGTGGTGAACCTGTGGCTTGAGTGCTACAGCTGGCTGTTTGTTATGCTTGAAAGCGCTAAAAGATTCTCCATCATTGGACTGTCAGAAACATGTGTTCCCAGGTCTTAACCCCTTGGATAGGTTAAACTTTAGGTAATCTGTGAGTTTGTTCTTTAGTTTGTGAGTTGATCCAGGACTTTCAACATAATTATCAGAGAGAATGTCTGTAATCTGGTCAAACTACAGAAATGTTCAAAAACAGTTAATAGTTGTAATAGAAAAAATATTTTTTGTGGTGGTAGCATTGAACCCAGGGCTTTTCCACTGCTGTATATTCCTAGCCTGTTTTTTGTTTTGTTTTTAATTTTTAAAACACGGTCTTGCTATGTCATTAAGTTATTCAGGTTGGCCTTGAACTTGGAGATCTTCCTGTTTCAGTCTCCTAGAGTGCTGAGTTTACAGGCTTGTGCCACCATGCCCTGACAAAAATATATAATTTTCCATCTTTTTAAAATTTGTTTTTTGACATTACTGTGACATTTTTGTCATAATTTATAAAAGAGTTGATCTGCAGTAGGTTGGAAATTTTAAAAACTGTTTTTTATCGTAGATAATCTGAGATGCACTGTAAATGTGTGAGATTTTATTTATTTATTCATTTTTTGGGTGCTGGGGATCGAACTCATTGCCTTGTGCCTGCTAGGCAAGCGCTCTGCCACTGAGCTAAATCCCCAGCCCCATGTGTGAGATTTTAAACTGCCTAGGTTCAAATTTTTGCTGTCTTCCTTAGAACTTGTGACAGTGGGCAGATTGTTCAGCCTGAGATTCAGTGTCTCCCTCAACAGGGTTATGTGAAGGTAAAAATATGATGATTTGTTTATTAAAATACTTATTGTCTACTGTTTGAGGTACTGTCCTGGATGCAAAAACACAAGAATAAACAGTGACGGAGTCTCTGTTCTTGTAGCATATTACAATAAATTCTAAGGAAGATGGGTAATAAGCAGATAGGTAATAAGTTTTGTAAAGAAAAGTAAAACCAGGTCAGAGGTACAGAGAGTGACAGGGATTACTATTTTAGATAGAGCAGTAAGAGGAGATTCTTCTGAAAATACAGTCTTTGAACAAGAACCTTAATGAAATGAAGTGGCAAACCATGTGAATAGTGGGCAAAGGACTTTGCAGGCTGGGATGAGGAAGTGAAATGCAGTCAGAGTTAAAAAAAAGAGCCAAATCATGTGGAGCCAAACAGGCCATAAGGAATTAGGTGTTTTTGATTTGTTTTGTTTTTTGTTTTTTCTAAGTGCATTAGGAAACTCAGAGTGTTTGAGCAGATGCTGAGCACAGAGCTTGGCACATAGCAACCATTGAATAATATTAACAACAAAGATTAAAATGTTATGAAAGTCATTAATTATTTTCTGCTAGTTTGTTTATATTTGTGGTACTATACTAGGGATTGCACTCAAGGTCTCATGCATGGTAGGCAAGCACTCTACTACTGAGCTGCATACCTAGCCTTCTGCCAGATTTTTTAAATGCTTTTATTGTGGAATGAGGAGATCTCTTGAGATACTTTGAGGTTCATAGGTACCTCAGTTCACGAACTTAATTTTTTCAATGATTCTGGTCACAAACTGAATTGGCTGAGAACTGAATTAAATTGAATGGCTGGGTTTAGTGTTGACATTATGGGGAAATTTGATTGGGTTCTTACTCAATCTGGTTTGTGACCAGAATCATGAAATCAATTAAGTTTGTGAATCAAGGTATCACTGTATTTCTCCTAGCCTTAGTTAATATGTTAGGACATAATTTACTGTAAATCAGTTGTACTTTTTTTTTTTAGGCTAGTGATAATCTGAGGGCCAGCAAGAAAATTTTAACTGTTGTTACAAGAACCTAGTTGAACATTAATTTAGATAGTAAGTGAAAGCAAATATTTGTAGTTTCAGTCTTTAGTGATTTATTTAATAATTTGAGAGTTGGGACAAAGATTCCTTGCTTGACCAAATCTTAGGCTCATGACTTCATAGGCCTCTGTTACCTTTACTTTTCTGTAAAACAGTTGTTAGTAAGAACTGTCTCACATAGGTGTCTGGGCACCTTCAATATGGCCATGTTTCTCTGTTCAGGTTCCTAGTCCATACCATTCATCAGGTGACATCTGAGCATCCAGGCCTGTCTTCAGCAAGAATCCTCTTAGGTTGATTTAGCCAGAATCCCCCTTATTTCTGATGTTACTCCTTAGTAATTTTCCATCTACTGATCCCCACCTGCTCCAAAGCTATACATTTCCACTTGCCCATATTCTGTATTTGAGCCCAATTTCTTTCCCCCATTGCAAAATTCCATTGCAGTGGTTTCTGTTACTGAGTGAAATGGTCTTAAATCAAATCTGCCTTACCATGCTTTAACAAATGTCTTTGAATAATTTTTTCTTTAACAGTTAGGTCGCTGTGGCTCAGATAGAATCAGATTCATCATTGGACCCCAGACCTCTCACCCAGGACCCCAAGTTACATCTTCACTCCTGACTGATTGATCGGGGATCCAATGGTGAGTCAGACTGGTGAACTGTTGTTCCAGACAAATGTCCTTTGAAGCTGGTAAGGAGAGTTTGATACCTAAGACTCTTGAGTATACTTTCTGAAGTTGGGATAGAGTGCCAAGGTACCCCTTAGCTGGAAGATTTCTCCCTGGGCTTCTTTCCTGAGTGGAGATTATTTTCTGACGCCATAGGCTGGATATACTTCCTGGCATTCTTTCAGGCTTCTCTGTTCGCTCTGTTGGATTCTTTTTTTTCCCATGGGAACTTCTGTCACCTGAATCCTGTCTTGAGCTCCCACTGACTATATGCCCTGCCTCCTTCATGTTGGAACTTCATTGGTTTCTGTAGGAAATTCAAGTCTACTCTAAGGTCTCTCTCTTCTCCTCCTCCCATTGTTGTTGCTCCTTCTTTGTACTTTTTTTTCCTTCTAATGTTGGGAATTGATGCCAGGGTTTCACTCATGCTAGGAAGTGCTCTACTATTGAGCTATATCCCCAGCCTTTTTTATTTCGTCTTTAGCTGAGTCTCACTAAATTGCCCAGGCTGGTGCTGAACTTGGTTTTTTTTGAGTGCTGGGGTGGTGTTGAACTTGTGATCCTCCTGAGGGTTTCCCCAGTAGCTGTGCTTACAGGTGTGGTCCATAGCATCTGAATTTTTCTTTGTCTTCCTAACTACTTTTATCTTCCTTTTTATTCCTGTGAGTCCCTTGATATGTCGCCCTGCAAACCCCTGTCTCCTGCGTCTTCCATTTACCTCCCTCAGAAGTTTCCTTCCCATCCTAGTCTCTTATTCACTTGAACTTTAGGCTGCCTGTGCTCCACTGGGGCTCTCAAGGGTCTCAACCCCTGAAATCAGCCACCAGAGCGTGAAAAAGAAAAAAACTGAATGGAAGTAAACAAAATATTTTACCTACACTGAAGTGGGCATTGGAAATACAGAGGTAGCCCCTAAATGTCTCTTCAACTTCTATAAAATTATATATCAAGGCAAAAGAAAATCTTGAATGTCTCTTTCTCAAATATAGTAGCTCCCCTTTGTCTATGGAAAATAGGTTCCAAAACCCCCAGCAGATGGGAGACAGTACTGAAACCTGTGTGTCCCATGTCTTTTCCTATAGTCTGTCTGCAGCATTGGCCCATAATACTAGAGTTAATCTGTCCTGTTTTATATCCTTGTGCTTCTTCTTCTGCATCACAATTCTGTACTTTGGGCCATTATCAAGTAATAAGGAAGTACAACATTTGATTTAATAACCAACATGGCCACTAAATGACTACTAGTTGGATAAGATATTCAGTGTGGATACACTAGACAAAGGGATGATTCATTTTCTGAGCAGGTTGGCAGGAAATTTTGTCATGGTATTCAGAATGGCACACAGTTCAAAATTTAGGAATTATTTTATTTCTGGAATTTTCCTTGTATTTTTGGATTCGATTGACTGTGGATAATTGAAAGTGTAGAAAACAAAACCTTGGATACTATTGTATGGTAAACTGTCATTTTTTTTCCATTTTTGTCAAACACAATTTGTCTAAAAATGTAAAATGGAGAATACCAGGTGTGGTGGTGTATACCTGTAATCCCAGCCCTTGGAATAGAAAAATGATTGAAATGAAACAATGGACAATCCAGGCAGATACAAACCAAAATACTTCTGCATAGCAATAATATTGTCAGGCCAAATATTTCATGGCGAAATACTAGCTTCTGAGGGGTGTACTGTATAATGAGGAAGTCATGATTTTACTAGGGCAGTGTGATGATTCTGAGTTTATATGACTTTAATAATCCAACATCAGACTGTAAAGAAAAGCTGACTGAACTATAAGAAAAATTTGACAGATCCACTTGCAGTAGAAAATTTTATCATAACCCTCCCAATAATTGTTAGTCAACATACAAAAGTAAGTAAAGGTATAGAAGATGGAACATTATTAACACATTTAATTTTTGTGAATGTATATAGAACATTGCTCCCAACTTCTGGGAGGTCAACCTTTTTGAAATTTTTTTTTGGGGGGTTTTTTGAGACAGGGTCTTGCTATGTAGTTCAGGCTGGCCTTGAACTCACTATGTAGTCCAGGCAGGCCTCAAATTTGAAGCGATCCTCCTGTCTCAGCCTCTTGAGTGCTGGGATTACGGGGTGCACTGCCATGCCCAACAATGGTTTTTTCCGAGTACATATTGAATATGTGTGAAAATAGATCATGCTTTAGGCCAGGGGTCTGTGAACTTAAAGGACCAGATAGTAAATGCTGTGTTTTGGGTTCTTAGGTCATACAGTCTTTGTTACAGCTATTAAGCTTTGCGTTTATAGGGTGCAATCATAGACAGTATGCAAACATCAGGTCTGGCTATATTCCAATAAAATCCTATTTACAAGTGATGGACCATATTTGGTCTGTAGGTTTTAATTTGCTACTCCTATTTAAGACCATAAGACCACAGTATCAAGATTTTTCATATTATGGGGGCTGTATTACTTGAGTAAAGTGCAGTGAGGTCCTAAATTAGTATCTTTCTACTCATATCAACATAACATACAGTTAGGTAGAAAATTTTGACTTACTGCTCAAAGAAGAAATCAAAATGGAAATTTTAAAAGTACTTTAGAGCTGAATAATAATGAAATTACTACATATAAGTCAAAGCTTATACCATAGAAGGCATCTAAAGCAGTGCTCAGAGGAATAATTATTGCTTTAAAGGAATAGATTAGGAAAGAAGAAAGCTAAACATTAATTTGCTAAGCATGTGGTATAAGAAGTTAAAAATAAAGAATATTAGAATTAATTTAAGGAAAGCAGGAAGAAGGAAATAAAGACAACAGAAGTTAAGGAGTTAAACCCAGCAAATCCAGAGGTTTTTTGTTGTTGTTTTTGTTTGTTTTTTTTGGAGGTGCTGGGGATTGAACTCAGGGCCTTAATGCTCTACCACTGAGCTAAATTCCCAACCCCTAGTTTTTTTTTCTTTAAAGCTGTTAAGGATATGGACACAGCTCAGTGATAGAATGCTTGCCTAATATACATGAGTTCCTAGGTTCAATTCTCAATAACCCCCCAAAAAAACTATTAAATTGATAAACCCTTGACAAAGTTGATCAAGGGTAAAAAAAGAGAGGCACTAATAAAACAGTATTAGAAAGGAAGAATGAGATATAATAATGGTGCTCTAGATATTAAAGAGATGAGAGGATTTTTTTTTTTGTTGTTTGTACCAGGTTTTGGACCCAAATATAAAAAAGTGGAGAAAAGATGAGAGATATTTTACTTAAAATAGTGAGTATAAGATAGTTTATATTACTGTTTTACTGACTCATGGCTAAAGTTTTAGGATGAAAGATCCAAATTCTGTGTTTGCATCTGTCTATATGGTTACATATATGTGTACGTATGTATGATACATGTGATACTTTTCTACCTGTAGGTGGTCTTATCAATTTATAACAAACATTCTTCAAAGGGAGTTCTATTCCAGTTACCTTAGAGAAAATAAATTAAATAGTTCTAAAATTCCTAAAAATACAGAAATTAACCCAAATGCCTTTCCATTCGATGAGTTGGGTAAATCTTTCATAAATAAGATTAGTCTAATATTGTTGGTTTAATAAAAACAGCTATGTCTTCAGAATTGGCAACATTATAATACAGACATACAGTTTTGTTTACCTGGATTAACTAGTCAAGCTATTATCTCTACTAGATAGTTTAAGATTATGCAACAATAAATCTAACCTAAGAAGAAAATGTACTATAAAAGTAAGTTACTTGGGACCAGGGATTTAGCTCAGTGGTTAGTGCTCGCCTCACAAGCACAAGACCCTGAGTTTGATCCTCAGCACCAAAAAAAAAGTTATTTAATGCATATTAAGTATGACAGGTAAAGAAAAAAAAGTATGTTTAACTTTTTCAAGTTCTTCTATGACTTTTCTTTTCTTTTTTTTATATGGTTCTGGGGATTGAACTTAGGACCTCATGCCTGCTAAGCATGCCCTCTACCACTGAGCTATAATACTCTAGCCTGTGGTGTTTTTCCTGTACATATTTTTTTTGATAATTTATCATTTCCTGCAAATATTTTTGATACTTGCCTTTGTCAATAAAAAAGATAATGAAAATAATGACTAGCTTTATTTAATGTCTTAGGAAATTTACCTGAGCAGTTCAGCTATGTAAATAGAATAAAAGTTTATTGGTGAATTTTTCAGCAATAATTGTGTTCTGTAAAATATATATACTTAAAAAGTTTCAAAACCCTTTTTACTTGAAATTCTAAAGCGTGTCTGTTAAATGATAGCTATTTATTGAAAATGTAGACCATTTCCAAATTAGATGAACCCCTTGAGACATTAATTGCTGAATGTAAGTCTATGTGTATCTATTTTTGATTCTGAAATTTTATAGAAAAACTATATTTGGATCTCTTAGGAAGCATGTCCTGTGCCACAATGAAAAAATGTACTATGACTAAATATATGCTTCTAGAAATTGTAAAATGATATATTTATAAATTTGTTAATCTGGGGAAAGTTGGTGTGTGACAATTAACCTTTGTTTACTTCCTAGTTTTCACTAGGCAAAATCGATACTAAGAGAAGTTCTAATAAATGTGTGTAAATGAAACCAGGAATAATGGTAAAACAACAATGCCATATGCAGGGAGAGTGGGATGTGTTTTTTCATAAAAAAAGGTATGGGAGATCAAGAGTAAATTGGTGTTAGTGTGGAGAGTTTTATTTATTTATTTAGGTTTTGAGACAGAGTCTCACTGCATAGTTCAGGCTGGCCTTGTATTCACTGTGTAGTCCAGACTGGCCTTGAACTCTCTGTGATCCTCCTGTCTCAGATTTCTGAGTGCTGGCATTATAGGTGTGTGCCACCCTGCCTGGCTTAGTTTGGAGGTT
>PVJO010020613.1:0-31631 GCA_004026905.1 Hystrix cristata
GGGCTGTGGATGTTGTGCTTGAGTCATGTCGCAGGCTTGAATTACAGAAGTCACAATGCAGGTGGTGCGAGGGTTAATTTCGACTGTCAGATTGGCTTGAGAGACATCTGGGAAATTAAGTAAAACACAATTCTGGCTATGTCTGCAGTTATGACCTGGAGAACTGTATCTGTCCCTGGCTCTTCCTCTCTGGCTCTTCCTCTGCTCTCTGCTTCGTGGGTGCCATGAGTTGAGCATTTTTCCTCCACCGTGCCCTTCCACCATGATGTTTCTGTCTTGGAGCCAGGTGACCATGGACTGAAACCTGTGAAACCATGAGCCAAAATAAACTTTTCCTCCCTCCTTAAAATGTGTATGTCAGGCATTGTGTAGCATCAACAGAAAACTGAGAAATACAGAGAATGCAGAGGGGAAGGTAGAGCCTTGAAATGAGTAGGAAGAAAATTGCTGTGTATTTGCTACTGAAAGTGATTGGAATAGGAGAGCTGAGCAAAAGTAAGAGAATAATAATGAAAACTTTGAGGTTGATAGCATTGGCAACTGCTAAAATGATGCATTAACTGAGATCTTAAATATTAAATGTTGGGAGAGGAGGCAATGAGCTAAATTTTGAATATGTTCTGCCTGAGGTGGTTGTGGGACATCCAGGTGCTGAATTCTAGGAGGAACTTTGAAATGTGTGCTTTGAGGTAAGGAAGTGGCTTTAGTAAATGAAAGGTTAAGGTCAGCTCGATACAGTGTACATGTTTTATACACAGATTTTTTACAGCCACATTTCTGGCAGACATGTAGGTGTGTTTTGGCAGTGAATATAGCACCTTTTGGAAAATAAATCATCCAATAGCATTTATTTGAATGTCCCTTGCCCTAAAACATTTTAACACTCCTGTCATTTATTTCTTCCAAATCATCCATCATTTATCCTTCCTGGGCAAGGCCACATTTATCCACAGGCCTGGCTATGATGTTTTGTCAGAGGTGCTACGAAGTACGACTGCTTTAGCTCCGGAAGTATCTCTTCTAATCCCTTATTAAAGCTCGGTTTTCACAATTAGTGGTTTTTCTGTTGAAGCAGAAGATGCAATTTATCAAAATTCTGTAGATCATTAGGGAGTTTGGAGGGCTTGACAGTAATATTCTCCTGAGGGAAGAAAACTTGAGTGTAAGGAAAGGTAGATGTATGTATACATGTGTGTGTGGGATTGGGTTGGGAGGGTGACTCAATAATGAAAACAGGAGTGTTCTTTGTAGTGGTTTTGAACTCAGGCTTTTGTGTTAGTGAGTTGATTTTGATCTCGGCTGTGTATTTCTTTCTTCATGTCCATCACCTTGGAAGAGCTGGTTCACTGAGATTTCATTTCCCTCCATCTATAAAACTGGCAAAATCATGGTAAATGACCATGGGACAGTCATGTGAATTAAATGAGAAAATGAATAAAAGACACTGGTTTTATAGTATCACAATTTTTAATTATCTTTTAAAAATTACTGTATTTTGTATGTTTCACTCTTCTATGAGCTTCATGAGGCAAGATGCCCTCTTTCTATCTTGTTAATCTTTATATCCTCAACAATAAAAAAGTCTGACACAGAGTAGGTACTTGGTAAACACTTGTTTGTTGAATAAATTATTAAGTATAAATGTTATTGCAGATCAACATGTCCATGATTAACAGAGAATGAGGTGGCAAAGACCATCCACAAAATTATAATGTACAACATATCTGTGTGCTTGTGGAAAATTGAAAAAAAAAAAGGCTTTAACTATTGAAAATGCATTGCATAATATAGCCAAACCATTGGGTTTTGTTTTTTGTTTGCAAAGATTATTCCAAGAAATGAACCCTATTAACTCATTTGATTTTCTGTATAAACGTACAAAGTAGAAGCACTTATCCTACAGTCTTATTTTGTGGATGAGGAAACAGTCACAGAGGGGTTGAGGAAGTTGTTCAAGATCACATGGTTGGCAAATGTCTGGGCAAGTTTGAATCTGGACTGTCGTGTTTCAGACCTGTGCACTTGTCCGTGCTACTGCAGAAGACCCTGACAGACTTGCTCATGTGGTCCTTGTACTGGATGAGGCGAGCAAGGACCATACTGAACCTGTGATTATTGTGAATCAAGTTACATAAGATATTGGAGTCCCTGAGAATGTCAATAGGGCAGGTGAGGAAAGAAATGCCCTAAAGTACATATTAAAATCTATAAGTTAGTTGACAGAATGTTCTAGGAATTGGGAGGAATAAGTGATGAAGATGAAATAAAAATGAGAAGCATAATGATAAATACAAACATTTTTTAATCCATAAAGATAAAAACCGAGGTAGGAATGAATGTGTTTCCAGGGAAGCATAGCATTCAAAACCGAGAGGGTAACTTGATGAGGAGACACAAATGTATGATTAAATTGGCAAATATAACCCTTCAGTGGAGAGGAATGACTCACCAGGCTTCCTAGCTTGATGAAAATGTCATCTCTTGAGGACAGGCGATTTCTAGTTCTCTGATTCCATATTTACCAAGCAACCTTCAAATAAACTGAATTCCTCAATGTTTCCTGACCTAGAAACAAAAACTAAAGACAAACAATCTGTCTGCTTTAAAGCAAGAATTTTCATGGAGAATTATTTAATTTGCTCTCAATTAACAATTCAAGTGATGCCTCTTGAATAGTTAAACTATGCCAGAAGCTTCCAGTCTGTAAGCGCGGCACAAAAAATGAGTGAAAATGAGTGAAACTACTCTGGCAAGGTGAGCCAGCACTCAGCAGGCTGAGGCAGGAGCCGAGTGTGAGGCCAGCCTGGGGTAGGTAGTGAGTTCTAGGTTAGCCTGGACGAAACAGCAAAACTCTGTCTCAGGAAACAGCAACAACAGCAGCAATGACTAAATGACAAGGACGTAAGACTCTGTCTCAGAAAAACGAACACACACGAAAAGGACTGGGGCAGTGGCTCAGTGATAGAGCATACCTGGATTCCATCTTCAGTACCACAAATTAAAAAAAAGAAAAAAGGAGAGAGAGAGAGACAGACAGACAGACAGACATCACCCCTGCCTTCTCAGCTTGCTTACACAGATGCAAGGTGAGAAGGGGTTGGGTTTTACAAGACGTGGGCCTCATCTGGAAGAGCTGACCATTAAATTCCTTGACCTGAGGTGGAGAGGGAACAAATCCCAGGCACACACAGCTTTAGGGTAATTCATCTCCACCTGAAATGTCCTCACTGGCAGGAAGGACATAAACTTTCCCTCCCAGATCCCTTGTCACTTGCATGTGTTCAGCCTTAATTCTTGCTTCTGCTCTGTCCGTCTTGTGAGCTGGCCCTAACTGGCCAGGTTTGCCAATGCTGGATGTTTTGCCAGCTAAAGGCCTTTCATGATAGTGACACCATAATGTTGGTACCAGAACTCCTTCCAGCTCTTTTAGTTATGCCCTGGGGAGAATTTAAGAGACAGAGGTTGTGTGATCTTTTGGCAATAATTTGAACAATTTTTTTTTTTTTTTCTTTTTGGTGCCTGGGATCTAACTGAGGGCCTCGTGCTTGCAAGGCAAGCACTCTAACCACTGAGCTAAATCCCCAGCATGAATGGTTTTTATTATTCAGTTACACTGAAAAACCACAGAAGAATAAAGCATCTTAAGGCTACTTCATGAGCATTCATTTTTCAATCAGGAATTATGTAGTTTGAATTCCTCTTTCTCTGTTTCTGTCTCTCACTCTCTCTCAAAAACACAGGCTCACACCCTACCTTCTCCTATCACACCTTTATGTTATCTTCCAGATTCCTTCCCCTGAACACACAGACTAGAACCACACACATCATGTAGCATAAGGATGGCTTAAAAGAACATGGAATTAACACGAAGTGAGAAGACATGAAAGAGTTTGTCTGCTGCTGCAGTCTTTACCTTCTGTCTTACTCTCAGCTCCTGACATCCCATGATATTCAGCATTACCCAGCATTCTGTGCGTGGGTCTCTCTCTAGGCCGTGTTAATAAGTTGACATAAAAGTATTCAAAAATTACATGAATCTTACATCACCTAGGACAAAGGGAGTGGTTTGTGGCAGAATAGCTCTCTTTAGATAAGGAATGCAGACTAGAAGGCTATAGCCCTGCTGTATACCTTTTCAACTCTGCGTTGACCCCTGTGTTTGCTTCCCAAGGCCTCCGATTCTCCGCAGTTCTGACTGAAATCAGCCTGAGCTAAGTGTGAGCTTTTTTGCCTTCCACCCCCTTTTTCCCTCCATGGCATTACTTTTTCATAGTTAATGTCTATGTGGAACTAACTCGCTGCACTGTTTTTCAATTCATACTCCCCAAAGCCTCCTCTGGAGTCATAAAACCATGAATAAGAGGAATTAGCAAACAGAAAGCCTATGATTTTAGAGTATCTGGGGTAAATGGGAATATAATTAGGCCGGTGCTGGTTTACAATTAGGAAAGGGATTATATCTGCCTTGACTCCCTGTCTACGAAGGTAACCTGGAGAAACGACTCATTTGGAGGAGAATTATCACGTTAGCCCATAGCTCTAGGTCAGCCTCTCTTTTCCCAGCTGTGGCAACCCTACAGGCCCTTTCTCCAAGAGAAAGCACTGGCTCCCACCCCTGCCGCTTGATAAATGCTCTCTTCAACCTGAAGGGATTGTGCTCACAGCACAGGGCAATTTTCATTCAGAAATGGGCTTCCAATTGTGTTGACACACCTCATTAGCTAACCCTTACCTCTCAAGCTTACAGGAACTTTCATATAGGTGTTAAGCACTGGAAGAAAAAAAACCCAAAACCTAACAAGTAAATGAAGCAAAGCTTCAGTCTTCACCAAAATAAATAAAGGAATTACTGTTCCTTATTCTCTTATTCTAAGTCCCTCGTACCAAGTAATTTTAAGTTTTGTTATCGTTGTTTTTGCTATTGTTGATGTTATTTTGTTTTCTTTCACTCCAAATCAAGAAATCACATTATTCACAGGGGAGGAGGGTATGGTTAAAGATGGGTTTGGCTTTTCAGAATGGTAGAAAAAACTCACATATTGATTTTCTCTGTAAGGTCCCCACGGCTGTGTACTCTGTATATTGTCAGGTGTGCCATTTGGAAAAACTCAGCTAAATTTATTTAAATGTTTTATTTTATCAGCCCCGCTGAGTGTGTATTTGGCATCGCATTTTACTTATCGGTTTATCCAGTGAGCTGTTTCTCGATTGTCTGAGGGAATATGGGTACTGATAACTGCAGCAGGTGTTTAAGCGTTTGGCAGGGTTTGTCACTTGGAAGCGAACCAGCGCAGCTTGGGTCATGTCCTGTGGTAGTAAATTTCAGCTCCACTCTGGCTTTCTCCTGCTCATGGATGATTTACATGTCAGGAGGAGCATCTAGGAGTTTGGCTGAGTTGGATGACTCTGCCATCCTCGGAAATATTTAATGAATCAGTTCTCCTAAGACCAGACTAGAGAAAACCATTCCACAGTCTACATTTTTTTCTTTTTCTCTTTGTGTGTGTTTTTTTTTTTTTAATGTTTTCCTGGGAAAGAGAAATTGCTGTGTGCAATTCATATGTGGTGCTTGTCTTTTTCTGGGTACCTTTTTTATGTTTCATGATTAGCTTTTGCTAACATCAGAAATGGTACAGAAATGTCAGAAGAGAGACAGCTATGAGAGGGCTTTATGTGGCAAAGCATATTGTCAGACATTGACAAGAAAAAAAACAATGTTGCAGGACTGAGGCAATATGCAGAGTGGAACGGATCAGTCGGCTTCCCAGAACACTACACATTTAAATCCCTTTGAGTTATTTGCAGTTTATTGTTCTGCAAAGCATATCCCAGAGTGTTATTGGGGTATATTGGTAGTTTTGAGAGTCAGAAAATTTTCTTAATCAGCTCAGTGCCCCCTTTCTGGGTTTCATGGAATTACCTTTAGTTTAGCTCTTACCACTATGTCCTTTTCAGTTGATCTAATTGGAAACTATAATCTTTTTTCATTCTGATCATTGATTGTCACTAATATTGTCTTGTGGACCTGTCAAGGAATGATTCTACTTTTTGAATTGTACCATCACATCTAAGATAGTTGGCAAGTAGCCTACTGCTGGAAACACATAGACCATTCTGCTAAAAATTCCTACAATTCAGCAATGGTGATAAAGCTTGTTTGTAAAATATGAAGATATTATAATATTTCTAGTATGCTTCAAATTCTACTCTGAAAAAAAAATGCTCTACGGTAGTATTTCCAAAGCATGTATAACCATAAAATTCACCTTCTTAATAATATTGATTTGAGTCTTGAACTAGGCTGTTTTGGATCAGAATCTCAGGGGTTTGGGGGTGCAGAAATCAGTAATCTTGACAAAACACTTTTACTATCAGACAAGTTTGGGTAACAGCTCTTTCTATCTCGAGCTGCTAAAACCAATATTATGGGTGGGTAGCTTAAACATCAGACATCTGTTTCCCAAAGTCTTGGAGGGAGAAGATCCAGGATCGAGGTGCCAGCTGACTGGGTTTGTGGTTAGGATGCTTCTCCTGGTTTGCAGGCAGATGCTTTCCTGCTGTACCTTCTTGTGGTGGATTGAAATACCATCTTTCTGGTACCCCTTTTTGAAGGGTACAGATCTTACCATGAGCTCAATCGTCTTGACCAAATTATCTCCACCCCACATACAATCACACTGAGGATTAGGCTTCCACCTATGAATTTTGTGGGATGTGAACATTCAGTCCATGTAAGATTCCAAATAATAAAAATGACTCTGTACCAGGAACCCAGCTTGGGGGACACTCGGTTACACTATTCACAGTGTCATGATGACAAACAAATTGATTTAATATGGAGATAAAATTTTATGAACTCTTTAATTACCTGTGCCTAAGGACAGGACTGATTTCACCGTCTGGGCCAAGTCTCAGCCTGTAGATGAAGGATAAGCAGACATTTTTTTGATCAGTACTGTGATCTCTAGGGGAAGAGCCAAGCAAACTCTAGTGAGACACTGGGACAGGAGTAAGAGAGAGACTAAGCCAATGATTTGCGGGGTGGCAGGTCTGAGAAACAGCACAGGGAAAATGCCCTCTGATGACATGTCGGTTATTCTTCTGCCCTTACCTGCTCTCTCTGCCTGTAGCCCATTTCTTTCTCATTCATCGACATCTGCTCCCCTTATAGTGTAATTGTGAAGAAGCATACCTGCATTGCCCTAGGAAAGGATTATATACATTTATTAAATAGAAACAGAGCTGATAGAACATTTAAGTTTTGAAAAGAAAGAAACAAAGAAAATATGACTTTTAAGGTTGTGATGGTTGAGTAGTTGACAAACCTGTCATCGAACCACTTTCGGAAGGAAGAAGATTCTGGCTGCTGGCACCTCTAGGGGTCTGTGAGAGCCACCAGAACCAAACTTGAGGAAACACTGTGTTCTGTAACCCACAGCAGTATTGATTATTCTTTGCCAACTTCTGTGGGAACCAGAAATAATTGTAGCAAGAAGGCTGGCCAGGGGCAAGTAGAAAAGGGGTTTCCTGGTAGGTCCAAGCATAAGGGAGGAGACATCTATCGACTGGGGCCTTCGGGTGCCAGGCTGCCTTTTGCACATTGCCCCTTATACCACATACTCTGCCAGCTTCAATAAAGAATGCAGCATTAAGGAACATTTCTTCATTCCATTATTGGGACATTCCAAAAGAGAAGTCTTAATAAGCTGCCCCTTGGTTGCTTTCCTTCCTAAATTTTGTGCTGGTGACTTGAGTTACTTCCAAGATAGGTACTCAATGACGGAAATAATGCGTATTTATTTATATCTTTAAATAAATTTCTGAGGCACCTTCTGTGCTTAGAACTGTCAGAGTGAAACTGGAGAGGGTGACTCCACAACGGGAAGACGGTTTCTGTTTCCCAACTTTAAATTAAATCTTTGACATTATAAAACATTACAGGTACTTTGCTGTCGTTGATTGTCTACTACTCATATGCTTTTGCAAATTACATTATTCAGAATTAAGTTAAAAATTCTTTCTTTTTTCATTGTGTTGTAATGTTTCCAGGATGTGGACAGATCAATATTTCTAGCTTGCGCACACTCTATCCAAGGGCTGTGAGTCATATTTGCTTTGAAAGAAATAGCACTTAAGGACTGTCAGTCAAGTCAGTTGTAAGAAACATGGAACTCTTTAAGAATTACTCTGCCTCCTCCTCACATCTAAATATAGCTAACTGGTTGGAGTATCTAAGAAAGATAGCTAAGCTGCATTTTAAAAAGGGTGCAATTGCAATTAATCAATGCAAATAAAAAGTTCAAGGTCTCTTTACATGTGTCAAATGTATAATTGTTATTAAACAATATCTAACAGTATGAGTAACGAATATATGTAAGGAAATGACCCAGCTTCTTAAAGTCATTTGCATATCAGTATTAGATATTTTACTTTTATGGATCCTTATGCTGTGGTTGAGAAAGTGCCAGGCAGGATATGTGAAGATGGGATCTTTAGTCTTCATTTGGTCATTGTTTAACTGTATCATCTGCAAAAACTGCCACCTTTATCCCTTCCTCTCCAAGGTCTGAGTTTCCTTTTAGACTACAGGTTAAAAAACTTAGTATTAAGAATTAACCAGAGGCTGAGAGTATCGCTCAGCGGTACAGTGATTGCCTGGTATGCACAAGGTCTTGGATTCAATCCCCAGCATGTCAGCAACAAAAGAAAACAAAACCAAGAATTAACTATATATTTTCAGGTTTACTTGGTATATCTCTGAAGAAGCTGGAGTTAATATCAATAGAGCTTGATATAGAAGAAATTCTCCCTTAACACTAAAACTGACTTGCCTAATTAAAATATGTTTACTGTTTCTGAAAGTAAATAAAAGCAAAATTGTTCCTCTCGTATCTAAAATACTAATAACCTAACAACTGTTTATCCAGTGACTACTTACTTTAGGCTCATCCCTGTGTGTATATATTTGATCTTCTCCCTGTATGAGCTTCCATTTATCTATCACATAATTTATATTTACAAAGTGATATTTGGATTTTTCTGGTGTGTTGTTGCCAGAGGTGCCAATAAAGGAGCTACACTGTGCCCTGATATCCCTGATTATATTTGTATCAATGTCTACAGAGGTTGCACCAGCAGACGGGACAATGGACTGTACCATTAAATTAGCACAATTTTGCAGCATTGTTTGGCAGAAGCTCACACTTAAGCCGAGAGGTTATTCAACCCTATCCAATATGATTACTCTATAAATATTTGCCCAAGCTCAGCACCAGCCATTTTATCACTAATCACACACAGGTTTGTTATAGCGAAGACCCTTAGTGTCAGCAATTTGAAAAACAAAGCTAATTAGTTTTGATTTAGGGTTGGGAAGACTTAAATTGAAAGCAAACCGTTCACATGGTGCAGTGGCTATTTAGAGTATATAGGAATATGAAGGAGATTCATTGTTATTTGCACAGGATTTTGAGAAGGAATGGAAAGACTTCTGGGCTAGGAATGCAGATTCGTGTGGCAGGACCCAGTAATGGCTAGGGGGTAGGAGAGGGCAACAAAAATATCCCCTCTGAAATAGGGCTCCAAATAAACATGCATTTAAGTAAACAGTACATTTGCTATGCAACCAGCTTTAGGATAAGTCCCAGTTTTTTCTTTCCAAGCAGACCACTGCCCCTAAATTCCTTAAACAGAAAAGTCTGGGACCAACACAAGTAATGACACACTCGTATCAATCCACTACGTGTCTCAGGCACCAGTCTACTAGGACACTGAATTTTTGATTTATGTCTACATCCTTTAAAAATTCTTTAAAGCATATGTCCCCTCCCTCCCACCACCATTCTGTTGCTCCCAGTTGCCAACGCTGTCTTATCTGGTGTTCCCTGACATAACTGTGACTGGATGACTTTCCACAAAGCAGTTGGGTACCACACTGCAAGGATCAGGGTGTCAGGACCGCCAGCTAGCTCCGCAAGGTGGCTGAGATGGAGGAACATGGGGGACAAGCAGGACCCACAGAGAGCACAGATATTCGACGTGGTGCAGAGGAGTGGCTAGAGCCAGGAGGGCGATGAGAAGCTGGGGACGAGGAAGACTGATTAGAGTGCAATGAATAGGGCGGTGGCCATGGGGACAGGTCTAGTCGTGCACAGACGCCTGCCACCAAGTGAAAAGTGCAGAGTGGAAGAGAAGGACCTTCCCAGCCTCACAGAGGACTGTGGCTGGGATGCTGTGAGGTGGGAGCCTCCCAGAGCTGTGCTCTCTGAGGAAGTGCCGGAGAGGAAATCCAAGGCCATTGCTGAGAATCACCTCCACCTCCACCTCCACCTCCATGACATAGAGGGGGCAGTGTGGTGTGGACAGGAGAGGCCTAGCTCCCTGATTTTCATCTTCGTGCGGCAGGGCGTCTGTCCATGCTGGAGGACACCATGTACGGGGAAGCTGCTATGGAGCCTATGGGCCTGGACACCTCTCCACGCCCACTTCTACCAAGCGCTGCGTGAAACCCTGGAGTTAGCTGAGGACACGGAGATTGACATCTCCCATGTGTGGCTTTACCTGGCAGAACTGGTGACACTCACTTTGCAGGAAGATGGGGTGCCCTTGGGAGAGCTGTTCAGGGAGATTACGAAGCCCCTGTGGCCCTTGGACAGAAGTTCATCCCTGTCATTGGAGATCCTGGGCCTCTTATGCAGATGGCTGGGTCCCCAGAAGGTGGGGACGCTGTGGAGAAAGGCGGGGCTCAGCTGGAAGGAGTTTCTAGCTGAAGGCCATGATGTTAGTGCATTTGTTGCTGAATAGAAGGTGGAGAGTGCCCTGGCCAGAGGGCACCCCCTTCAAGGAGCTGAGCAAGCAGGCAGCTGGAGAAGCTGCTGAAAGAGGGCAGCAGTAATCAGCGGGTGTTCGACTGCATAGAGGCCAATCTGAGTGAGCAGCAGACAGCATCCACATTAGCTCAAGCCCTCGTGGCCACTGTGTGCCATTCTGCAATTATCTTTGTGACTCCTCCCCAAGTGGATGCTGCGGTACAGGAGCGAGCCCAGCTGCTCCAGAAACACCCGTATGGTGAAAGAGGAGCTGCATGTGCTCTACAGCCTGCAGGCCCTTGTAGTATCCTTGGGAGAGCTGGCCAGCCTGCTTGGGCTGCTCCTGCATGAGTTGTATGGTGAGGGCTTGATGAGGGAGGGCACTTTCTACCGCAGCAAGGACCCTGCTCAGCAGCAGGGCAAGCTTGTGGTCCTTGCTCTGATCTGTCACAGTCTTCGTTGACTGGCTTCAGGAGGCCTAGGAGAAGTCTGACCACAACTGAGGGCAGGTGGTTCTGGTGACTCTGAGGACTGGGGACTAGACTGAGGGGCAGCAGCAGCCCTGGGTGCCTGGAGTGCAATGAATGATGTGTCTGAGCTGATGAGGTGGCTGGAGAGGCAGGATGGCCCAGCTCCCCTCTCCCGGGTGCTGCCGGGTGTCCCTCTCGTCTCCTGGGCACAGAGATGTACTCTTTGTAAAGTTCTGAAATTTGGCATGTCTCCACAAGCTTAAATATCTCACCGTTTCTCTTACGTGAGAAATTCGAAATATAAAGAGCAAAAAGATAGATAATAAGAAGTAGCGAGATAGAGCTTTTGCAAATGGGAAGGGGACTAAGAGGTGGATGGAGAAGGGAGGAAGGGCGAAAGGGATGAAAAAAGAATTGAGATGTGTTATATACCTGTACCACCTGCACACAAGGATTATAATCATGTACTAATAAAAAATAAAAACTGGAAGAAAAAACAAATGTTGGGTGCCATGGGGGCAGGCACTACCATCTGCCTCTGAGATTCTTTTTTATTTTTTGAAAATTACTCTTGAGACTGCCATCCTCACTGCTGGTGCTACATGCCTCAGTGCCTGGCGTTACCCCTGCTTCTGCCTGGGCAGGGGGACACGGGGGGTACAGTGCCTGTAATTATTAAACATGAATTCTATTCAAAAAAGAACTATTTTAAATTGCAACCATGTGTGGTGGCGCATGCTGTAATCCCAGCACTGTGGGAGGCTGAGGCACGGTCAATCCTCAGTACCAGGAAAAAAATTAATTTGCAAAAATTTTACTTGGTACAAATAATCAGCAAATCGTATAGTACTATTCATTCTGGTTTTTGAAAAGAAATATTATTCCATGTGAAGACATTTTACTGAGGACAAAGGCACAAGAACTGACATTGAGTGCTTAACTTATACCATGCGCTATGTTACCCTTTCATATAACAATCTTACTTGATGAGGCTTATTATTCTGTCCTTAAAAAGGAGGGAACTGAGACCCAGGGGTGTCAAATAAACTCTCTGGGTTCATTTCACATTGACAGTCGGGGTCTTCCACTCACAGTTGAGATCTTGGGTCATTGTCACAAAGTAAGAGGAGTAGGTGACATCACAGTTCTCCCAACTTTTTTGATTATACTCTTTTTTATTACTTAAAAAAAAAACTTTTAGCATGTACCTTCTACTGTATTCTTTAGAATCATAGCTATGTATAATTTTTAATCCATTATTAAATACCTATCTTATTTATTTCTTAAAATTTACACTAAATTTACACAGCAATATCCTCAATCAATTTTAATATATTTCTGCTTTGACTGGAAAGATCAAGTTTGTAGTATGCTTGCCTTTGGAAGCTACTAGGTAGAGGACCTCCGTAGTTCCTATGAGCTCTAGAAATTGATGACTGTAGATTTTCTGGTGAGCTTTGTACATTATAGAAAGAATGCACTGATAGAAATTGTAATGACGTGAGTAAATTTTAATAAAGAAATCAGAGAAGCCTGGAAAAAATTAGACCATAAAATTCAGAGACCTCTTTGCAAAGTAATTTGGGCAAACCGAGAATTTAACAAAAGGGGAAGAAGTAGGAATGAGAGGAAGTGATATAATAATAATAATAATAATAATAATAATATAATTACTGTTATGATTCTATTGTATAAAACATAATAGAATACTTTCTATGTGCCATGCCTGTTTTAAACATTTATTTAATCATCACCATAACCCCATGAGATAGGTTATTGTTTCTAGTTTACAGAAAGGGAAATTGCTGTACAGAGCGATCAACATATTGACTTCTCAAAGATCATTTGTTTATGAAGTGGCAGAACTGAAATTCAAAACCCATCACCTGGTTTCAGAAATGAGCAATAAAGAAAGCAGAGGGGAAAAAAGGATCGTAGACAGTTTCTAGGTGTTAGGGGGTGTTTGTTCAAGGCCTTCTGAGGAGCCAAGTCTCCCTACCCCATTCCTCAAACTGTCCCCAGTTTGTTTCTCCACTGATGTTTGGATGAATTGGCTCCTGTCCCCAACTCTCTGAGGGCAGGCTCATCTGGTGTAGGACATTCATGTGTATTTCATCTAACTAATTTTAGAGATGGATGCCTGACCTAATTAAAATAAACTAGGGTCAAGAAGGTCTAGCCTTGTGATGTAAGGTGCTCTTGGGGACGTACCTATCTCACAAACACGAGGGAAGAGGCTGCCGACAGTGCACCCAGCACTGAAGAGGCAGAGAAGGGAAAGGGAGAGAGATGCTAAGATTATTTTAGGAAACTCGCAGGCACAATTATATAAGTCAATAAACTCTTTCAGTTGGGTTTAGGTTGGACAGTCTCATACTTTGCACATTAAAAAGTTGTAACAAATGTACAGAGAGAAGGTCCAAAGGGAAGGACCCCAGACTCTCTGAGCTCAACCTTGAGTTGCAGGTTGCTGCCACACTTTCAGAAAAAGACGATGGCAGAAGACGATTAGGCAGATAGAGGACATCACTGCAGATATTTTCTTCTTTTTCTAGGTCTGGAACAAAAGGACTCTAGACCTTGAAGACCAAGTTGTAAACAGAGAGCAGAGGCTGCAGGATTCAGGTACATGTGTGTCACAATTTGCAACTGGGTCAGAGAATGTAATGCTCTAAAATAATCACAAACAATAATTAGGCAAGTATGATGTAGTGGGCAGAAACTTCGACTTACAAAAACACATGTTTTAGTTACTAGTTGTTATGGTTTCTATCGAAAATATCCCCTTACTTTTGGACAGGTGATTGGATCGTGGAAACACAGTATTTTGTTCCAAGTACAGGAATGTGACTAATACAATAGGTGAGTGATCTTGGACAAGTTATCATGACCTCTCTGTGTTTCAGTTTCCGCTCTAGTCGAACGAGAGAGTGAGACTTGATGAACCTCAAGATCCTACAAAGGTTCTTCGGGGTCTTTTAACCAAGAAAGAGCGTATTTGCCCCAATCCCTAAAAAGGCCATCTGAGAGACCTGCATATTAATATAAAGAATTCTAAGTATTGAGTTTATTTAAGATTTTGTTTGAAAACAGAATTCTGTGGAAAAAAATAGCTTGGAAATCGCTCAAACTGCTGCTACTAGGGTCTGTCAGTGAAGTAAACATGAGGAATCTCCCCTCCTAGCAAATAATGGTAGGTGCTAAATGATTTCCAAGTTTTGTTGATATGACTAGAGAAGGTCTTAAGAACAAAGAGCCTAACGTGTTATTGGTAAGGATATAATGAAATATTTGGGTTTCTGATTGAATATGTTTTTTATTATTATGTGTAATATTAGAAATCATATCACAATGGACATTTTCAAGAACAAAGTAAACAGTAGAACAGGGGTGCATGCTTTTCATCCCAGTCAAATGTAGGTGGAGTCATGCAACTCTCAAGTTCAAAGACAGCCTGGCAACTTAGCAAGACCCTGTCACCAAACCCAAAAATAAAAAGGAGTGGGGATATACTTCAGTGATAGAGTGCCCTTTGTTTGATCTTCATACCACCAAACAATGTATATATACATATGCGTAATGAAGACTATGGACACATTCATATATATATATATATATATGTAGACTAGTGTATATATATTGATTTTTTAAACAAACTTAGTGTCATTCTTCATATTCAAATGTGCGTTAGGATGGTCTAGTGTGAGTTTTCAAATTATAAGAAGAGTTGAATTACAAGATAATTCAACAGGCCACCAAAGAGATGTATATAGTTCGGTACAAAAAGTCCACAGGGAATGAAATCACTGTTAACTGGGTAGGAGTCGCACGGGTAAGATGACATCTGAGCTGAGTTAGGCTATGTGGATTTTCCATTGATGTGAGGAGAAAGGTACTTTTGGGTAGGGCAAAGGAGAGACAGATCTGGCGAGACATGCGTAATTGTCCATCTCCAGACTAAGCTATACATGGACATTCTCACCATATCATTCTTCTTTCTCTACCTCACCAGAAATTTCATGTACTGTCAAGATATCAGTAGTTTTCCCACTGGCCCCATAAGCTAATCGCTCTTGTGCCATTCTTGATTCTTTGCTAATGGGGATTGTGAGGGAGGTAGGCTTCGTGGTGTTAAATGGAAGTGTCCCGTCTCTGTTAATATACAGCAGTCTATCTTCAGATCTCTCCCCTCCACTCACCTGCCCTCCCTTTCCCCTTCCTTCTCCTTCCTCTTCCCCTTCTTCTTCCTCCTCCTCCTCTTCTTCCTCCTCTTCCTTCTTCATTCTCCCACTTGGCAGTACTGGAGATTGAGCCCAGGTCTACACACTGAGCTACATCTTCACCCCTTTTAAACTTTTAAAATTTTGAGACAGGCATCAGTAAGTTACCTGGTCTTAAACTTTTGATCCCTCCACTGCAGCCTCCCAGGGTACTGGGCTTTCCAATATCTTTTAAAGCAGGAAATTTCATGCTGGTGCTTCAGATATTTTTTAAAGCAGGAAATGCTTTTGGTGAGGATAAAGGCTTTAAGCTCCATCCCTATCCTTCCCATCCCCTGTGGGGATGCTGAAAACAGAAAAATATTGATCTTACCGAGAGATAGCTAGTCTGCAGTCAGCCAACATGTAATGATCATACCGAAAAGCCAGGCGTGGTGCCACAAGCCTGTAATCTCGGCACCTGGGGAGGCTGAGGCAGGAGAGCTGCAGGTTCAAGGGCTGCCGGGCAACTGCCTCACTGCAGAGGCCCTGAGTTCAATCCCCAGTACTGAAAAGAAAAACCTTCACAAAAAGTCACAGAGTCACAGATAGACTTCCATACATAGAATGCATGTGGTGGACTTATTATTGTGGTCAATTTGAGATGGAACACCCAGCTGCACTGAGTTGTGTGGTTCTGGGTGTAGAAGATCCACCTGAGGATTGTTGCAGACACATCATAAAGGAGAACGGGAGCAGAAGATAGCAGTGGGCTGTTTCCCAGGAGAAGCTCTGTTGTGGTTGGTTCTCCTGAAGGGGACTCGGTTGTTCTCGTTGAAGAAGGAACTCGGGGCCTTGCTGTCATTGAGGGTGGCTGCTGTTCGCTTCCAGGGAGCTCTGGTCTTCAGTCTGCTGCGAGCATCGTGTCCTGGTTCCAGTAAAGATTTCTTTAGCCATCATCCGTAGACACAGACGTACACGGGACAGTGCTGTGGGCTCCCAGACCTTGACTGGATCTTTTGGGTCTCCAGTGCATAGACAGACATTCGGCACTCTTCCTGCATTTGGCTTATGGGTGAATATTGTTACTTATAAATGTCCTGTATTAAATCTGCTCTCTTGCAAACCACTGGCTCTAGAAAGGTAAATGAGACATTGCACTATGAGCAAGTACTCAAGTAAATGTTGAGACTTCCCAATAAAGCATCTACTACAAGAGACAGCATGGGTTTGCTGACATAGTAAAGTAGGACATGCACGAGAAAGTCCCACTTTGCATCGTTCTCACCCATTATTGAGTTATGACATCCAGTTATCACCAGCTTCTTCCCAAGGAGGGACCAGTTCAACACCTCTCATAATTTGTGGAAGGAGAACCCATTTCCTAAAACTTCAAGAGAGTTGGAAATTTTACTGAAGACTGTACAGGAAATAAAGAGGGTTACATTACATGCTATGCTTGGAAATGTAATGCAAATCTTCATGAATCACATCTGTTCTTCAGACAAAGTTCTTCCTTCCACCTTATTCACCATCTACTTCATCTCCTCAGCTCTCTGCCCAAATGCTTCTGCAGGCTTTCTGCCTTGGCCTTGTATAATTTCTCCTCCAGAAGTTCTCGACCTTTTTCTCTCCCTTCTCTCTCACATAGTACTATTTATATTCTGTGTTTTCTAACAACCATCTTCTTTAGAGGTTTCCAGGAACTTGCCAGTTACTAACATTTCCAGGTAGAAATTTAAAAAATGTCCATACATATACAAAGAAACAATGTCTGCTTTCTAAGTGTGGTTCTCCACAAATCCTCCAAACTCTTTTCAGAGAGAGGAGCTGGAGTAACAAACTCTTTCAGGGACTGTTGCATCCGAATATAGGTAGAGCTTGACTATTGCAGTCAAGATTTCAACAGCTCAGGTGACCAAATTAAGTAAGAAGATCTCTTCCATTTCCCAACTGCTGGACTCTTACGCTGCACTCTGATATACGCTAGAGATGAGCCAGAAACACAGACTTTCCCTCAAGACATGTGCTTAAATTTCAGACAAAAGATGAGCTAACAGGTTCTGTCAAGAAGTGGCTTGCTCAGAGCTGTTCAGAATGTTCAAACAAGCGGTGTTGGGAGGCTGTCTTGGTGGGGAGAGAGGCCAAAATTGGGAAACTGGGTTAACAGTTCTCTGAAGAGAATGTGAGCTAAATCTCCAAATTCTATCCGGGATAAAGTACTCTTTTATTTTGAACAATGTGGTCTCTCTGTCTGTCTTTCTTCTTCTTTTTTTTTTAACCTAAGATGGTAGTATTTTATAAATGTATCCCTTAGGGTTCCCCAGAGGAAGAGATTTAAATGATCTAAATATATATATAATCCAACTAAAGGTCAAAGACCTGGAGCTCACTGCAGTCTTGGGTGAGTCTGTATTAGGCAGCCAGAAAGTTTGTGCTGGAAGCCTGAAGACATGTCCAAAGATAATGGTAAAGACCACAGCTCCTGAGAAGAAGCAAAAGTGAGACTTCCTTCCTCTTTCCCTTTTTATTCCTTCCAGGCTACTAGCCTATAGGTTGGTACCACCCGTATCCAGGGTGGGTTTTCCCTCTTCAGTAAGTCCACCATCCAGATACACCCAGAACTGTGCTAAACCAATCAGCTGAGTGTTGTTTATTCAAATTGATACCACAGTTAGCTAGCACAGTAAAGCAGATATGAGTAGTTTGATGAATGAAAAGATAACTCCCTTTTTCACTTCTTACATTGGAATTCTGATTTATAAAGCAGAAATAATAAATATATTAGTGTGGATTCGTTTTAGAGAATCTGAACAACTGTCTGGGCCAATAAAAAAGGATATATGTAAAATATTGTGTTTAAGATATTTTAATGTTTAAAGACAGAGACCAGGTGTGGTGGCACATGCCTGTAATCCCAGTACGCCAGAGGCTGAGGTAAGAGAATTGCCAGGAGTTCGAGCCCAGCCAGGGTGACATAATGAGCTCAAGGCCAGCATGAACTACACAGTGAGACCCCCTCTCAAAACAAACACAAAACAGAGACATCTGTGAGATGCAGCATGTGCATCCCACTCCCTTATGCAGATTCAGCTTGACATGACATCAGCCATTGTGAGTCATAACCACAATAATTACCCCTGAGTAACCCTGGTCAGTTTTTTTGCTGCGGAGTTTCCCAAATATTATAAATAGACAAAACTGTGAGAGTGGTATGTGGGGCTTTATGACCAACACAGACACCGGGAATGTGCTTAACCCTTTGATTTTTACCCTCAACAGAAACCAGGTACATTCTAGCTTGACTGAAATCACTTTGTCCTGACCACTTTAAAAGCCCCTGTCCTCAGATCCAAGTTGCGATGATGCTGCCCCCCAGGACCACGCTGTGTCACTGTGTCAGTTCTGGATGCCAGCCACTCTGTCAGTCTGCCTTTTCTCCTGTTTTTTGGAAACTTTGGGCCGTTTCCATACACAGGGACCAGGTTGTTGTACAACACCACTTTTTAGTTAGCCACATTCTCCACTCTCTCTTTGCTTTTTAGTTGCCATACCACGATCCAAAGGCAATTAATCTCCATTCTTCAGTTTCCCAATCTTTGAAAGGGAGATAATACTTGTCCTTAAGGTTCATCTGAAAGCTCAAATTATTAGTGGAAAGGAAAACATGTAGAAAAAAAATTGAAGTCTTTTAAAATTTTAAAAAGATAAACGGTCACCTGTGGGAATAGAACTGATTTAACCCCATGTTCCTGAGTGGGCCATATGTGAGAGTGCTGATAACAAGAGCAGACCTTTAACTTACATAAAATATACCCCTCAGCCTATCAGTGTTTCATATAATGTAGTTCAGTCTAAGACTTTGTAAAATGTTGGCAAACACTGGTTTTAGATGTCCCACATTTCTAGGACTCAGATTTTAATTGATGACACTGTCAGAGTTTTACTGAATGTTTGGAAAGATATCTAACTGAAATGAGCCAATTCAGAATTTCTCAGTCTGGGTTAAGTTGTTCTCAGCCCACCACAAAACAAACAAACAGGGGCTGGGGATTTAGCTCAGTGATTAGAGTGCTTGCCTTGTAAGCACAAGGGCCTGAGTTCGATCCCCGGCACCACAAAAAAAAAAAAAAAAAAAAGCTTTTAAAAAAACAAATAAAAAACCAATTCTTAGTAACACTTAATAATATCACCCTCTTTCAGGGCTGATGCTGATCCTCAGACATGCTTGAAAATTTGTACTGTTGCTAGCACAGGCGAATCTGTTCTAGAAAGAGACAGGCTTTCGCTTCCAGGTTGTCAAATCAGGAGTTTTCACAGAAACACAAAGATTCACTCTATTATTGCACATCATAGAACTCATGCCTGTAGCTTGAAAATAGAAGTCTTTGGTGTAGGCATTTGCTTGTTTGACAGTTCTGTTCTAAATTTTGAAACTAGCGGTACTGTAAAGTGCCTGTCTGACAATGGTGTACCAGAGCTTAGTCATGCAAAATAATTACTGTTCACGGTTCCTTAGCTGAAGTCAATAACTCCCTGCAAAACACAACATAATGCAGAGATCTGAAGTTACTAAATCAAAACTGAGAAAAAGAGGAATTTTAAACAAGTTTGGCAGGAAAAAAAATAGATTCTACAAAGATTTACGAAGTGATTTCTCTCTGCCCATGGAAAGCAGTAATCTTTCTAAGGAGAGGCTCCACAATAGAAATGTTGCTAACTTTTATTAGTACATTCTGGTAATTGTAGGCAGTAATCTTATGTGGTGTCAAAGAAATAAGAGCCATTATAGCGATAGCAAATAGTGTACAGTATCTGTTTCCTCAAATGCTTTCAGGTTTTATTGTATGAATTCAGTGTTTTAAGGCTACTAATACATCACTTATATGGAAGGGGGTGATTAAATTTATATAAAAATTAATATACATGTATAGTAGTTTTGGGACTAGGGCAGCAAGGTATCTTCCCTGGCCCTTGGTAGGTTGTCCCACTTAGTGGAGTGGTTCATCCTGGAAATGCCAACATTAACCCCACAAATGATAATTATGTCTCCATGTTGCCTGAAACCTTTAGCCGGAATCCTGGCAAGACTGGGTATTGCTCCCTGGCTGCCTGAATGAAAAAGATTATCTCCTGCTTAACTGGTGGCAGACGATTGTCTTTAAGAATATCCCCCTTCTGGGACAAAGGAGAGAACAGACAACAGTATCTATTTTTTCACTAGAACAGGCAGACACATAGACACAAACTAACATTTCTCCTTTATGACCTATTTACTCCAGTGCTTTCAATTCAATATTAAGGTGGAACTACTCTGATTATTTTCATCTTCTTTTATTGCCACCTTTCATAAAATTCATGAATTTTTAAAAGTTAGTTTTGTTTTAGAGATGTAATTTGTATATGGCGAAATGCACATTAAGAGCACAGGTCGGTGAATTTTGACAAATGTATGCTCCCATGTGACCAATACTCTGAATATTTGCATCATTTTAGAAAGTTCTTTTATGACTCTGCCATGGCCTGGATGTCTGTGTTTCCCCAAATTTCATGCTGAGCCCTAATCTCTGTTGTGGTAGTACTGAAAGTGGAGTGTTTGGAGAAGTATTTAAGTCCCGAATGGCATTAGTGCCATATTCTTTTGATTAGCTTCAAGAATTTTATCTTTTGTTTTGGTCTCTTCTCGCTGTGGCTGTTTTGTCTCTTGTAGGTATTAGGTTCAGAGTTTATTTCAGAAGTTAGGACAACTTTCAAGCTGTTCCAGATCCCAGTGTCTATGTTTAGAATAGGAAAAATAAGAACTCCCTTAAAGATTCTTGAGCGAAATAAGCAACCTAATGAACATTCTTAAAATATACTGTAATTCTACAATAGAATTTGCATGTTTAGCATGTTGCTTTGTATTTCACTTTTTTATTTTTTCGGTGCTGGGGACTGAACTCAGGTCCTTGTGCTTGCAAGGCAAGCGCTCTAACTACTGAGTTAAATCCTCGACCCTCACTTTTTGTTTTCCTTAATCTTAAAATAGATTCTCAGTATTTTTACTGAAATCTCCAAGTAGGGGTTTCACCCTTAGATTGCTGGGCTGCTTATTCTGTGAATTTAGGGAAAAACAAAGATCCAAGACAATTGAAAAAGGTGAGAGACACTGGTTTTCCACTCACTTACAAAGGCCTGGTCCAGTAGCAATGGTAGTATTTCCTGATATTTCTCCCCCATCTCTTTTAAAAATGAAGGAACTACTGGATTTCTAATGCTTTGTTATCCAGATATTTCTGATTCCGTCTTTGCAACAAGCAGCTTTCTGCTGTTTATCATGGCAGCTACTCTTTGCCAAATGACCTTTGCACTCCCCACCATCAAAGTGATGACCTTTGAAAATGTTATAATATTTACTAGAGAATTACACAGTTTGGATCTTGGATTGAGTTTCTCTGAATTAAAATGGTGAGGGGAAAGGTTGAAAATCCGAATGCTCCCTTTTCCTCAAAACTAAAGCAACAGGAGTAACACTTTTCTAAGAGTTTATAATGAAGTTGAATAGAAAGTGTTGATTCTTTCACAACCTTTTCCCTGTTACTGCTCCACTTTGTGCTCAGTTATTCCTATTTCTAAACAGAGATTTTTTTTTTCTGCAAGTTTAAGGCCAGCTTACTTTTTATTTTAGTCTTTGTGATTACTATATCCTTGGCGGCAACTATTTGGTGTTACTTTCTTAAGTTTTAAATTTTAGCATCAAACCAAGTACTTTGCCTTCACTTAGTAAATGTTTATTGAACTAAATGTATCACAGTCAAGTGCTGATACTATATCAGACAGTGATATACGTATACACATCATGGCAGTAATTGTTAAGATTTATTATAAGAAGAACACCTTAATTGATACGTTAGTTAATAGTTTGAACATACTTTATAATTCAATTTTTAGATGAATCAAGTGCTCCTTTTCACAAAGGTGTTAGAACTGTTCAACTAGCATTCTGCAGGTAAAATTATTTAAATAATAGCTCTCCTGTAACTTTTTATGTAATCATAGGACCTAGGCTGTTTCACCTCATAGTAAGTGAAAGTGTTTTAAATAGTTTCACTACTATGTACTCTCTTAGAGGAATTCAGAACAAGTTTATCTCATCTCAGATTCTGTCCTATTCCAGTTTGTGGTGCAGCCAGGTTGCAGTTTACAGAAATAGGTGAGTAAACACAGTTTGCAAAAAGATACAAAGATAAAAGTGAAGCACTCATGTTCTGATGCCAGACTTTTTTCAACACTCCTACTGCTATGCTTCTGTAGAAATTGTTCCTAGGCCTGCCAGGGATTAACTTTTTTCAAGTTCGCTTTTTCCTATAGCACACTTGTAGTTCTTAATTCTTTCTTTTTGTTTTTGTTTTGTAGAACAGAGATCTAGAAAGATAGTCCAGGAGTATTCCTTAAAATCTAAAAGGGGTAAAATTAGGACCAAAAAAAGTACACCTAGCAATATGTGGAAAATGTGTGAGATGTATTACTGTGAGGGAAGTAATACAGATTGAGAACATAAGTTCAGAAAACGTTTCAGACAAACCCAAGGAGCACAGATCCATTATATTATCATGTGGACTGTACGGGCCAGGAAGCTTAGAATAGGCTGATTCTGGGTATTGGTATTAATTATGTCTTTCTAAAACGCTTCTCTCAATGTTCCTGTTTAAAAAAAAGATTACGAAGCTGATTATGTACTGGTTTGATCCAGGTTAATCTCTGTCTTGGACCCTGGAAGTGGGGGGCCTGGTGTCTGGCATTCGGGACTCTACCATCATCCTCACTGTGACCTCCCTCAGCCTTCACCCCAGGCGCAGGGAAAGTGAAGTTTCTCACAAAGGAACTTCGTCAAGGCTTCTACTCTGTTATTTTAACTTTCTACGAATTGTTTTTTTCCGGGATCTTTCAAAATCCAGTATGAAGGTCTCTAGTGAACAATCCTCCGCTGGTTCCCGTCTCCCAGTCGCTCCCAGAAAGTCTGAGGATGCAAAGCGCAGACCCCCAAGCCTCAAGTCCGCCCAGTGCTAGCGGAGAACAAAGCCTCCGGGCCGGGAGGAGGGAAGGCCGCAAAGGGAACTGGGGTTGGCCGAGGCTGCTCCGGGCGGCGTCGGGCCCCTCGGGGCGGGGCTGGGGAGGCGGAGGTCGGGCTCGGCGCTCCTTCGCTCCTTTGCACCGAATTAGCCGGAGCGGGGCGGCGCCTGCGCCCCGCCCCAGCCCTGAAAGTCCCCGCGGCCGGCCGCCGAGGCAGGCTGCTCCTTCTCCGCCGGACTCGGCAGGTGCCCGGGAGGGGGCTGAGGGAGGGCGGGGAGAGCGGCGGGCGGTGGGGTTAGGCTGGTGGCCGTGTAAGGTTTGAAAGTCTTGGCAGCCTGTAAGTTTTTACCCCCGTGTAGCTGCTTAAACCGTGCATTTCAGCCAGTCGCTTCTGAAAGCCTGTCCTGTGTGTGTCCTGGGTGGGTTCAGTCTTCCTGTTTCTCAGACTCCAGAACAAAACTTGAGAGAACGAGACTTTTTAAAGTGGGGCATTTTTTTTTAAATAAAGAGAAGACAATTTATTTAGAGGACAATTTATTTAAAAGTGGTGAAAAAGGGGGGAAAGGAGATGATAGATAGCTACTCGACGAGTAGGAAGCATTCGAAAGCGAAATACTCCAAGTGGGGCATTTCTTACCTCCCCTCCGCCCGCCCCCAGCCAAATTAGCATTTACCGTGGAAAAGGTCCCTTGATCCTTGTGCAGAGAAAAGACTAGAATGTGCTTGCTACTTGCAGCTGCACCGGAGGTCTGCGGTGTCTCAGGGTGGGCAGAATCCTGCAGGTTCGGGACTCCTGCCCACTGGCCTTTGGCTGCAGACTGAGCTACAGAATTCACTGTTCTTCACTTTGAGAGGCAAGAGAAACACTAACAACGCTTTTAAAATAATAAGAATGATGATGATGTTAGTAAGAGTTGTGAGAGGATGTGGATTAGGTTGTGCTGCTGCTGCGTGGTCTTGTTACGGTCAGATAACTGTAGACCACAGATGAAACCCCCCGGGGGCTTCTCCTCGAGTGTGCGAGTGTGTGTGTGTCCTGCTCCATCACCCCTGCTCCCAATATGGAGGAGGGAGCCCTTGGGCCAGGAGTAAGGGAGAAAGGGACTCCTCCTCGGGAGTGAAAGGCTCAGCTGTTGCTCTTGTGGGACTGGCTCAGTGGAGAGAAGGTTGCTGCAGGTCTTCTAGTCCGCCTGCTTTCCTTATCAGGCCCAAGGCCTCTTGGGAGTTTGAGCACCATATTTATTTTCTCCAGATGAGTCCCACGTGGGCTGTTATGCACTGTTGGAGGACCAGAGGGAAACTACCCCTGCACCCCAGTAACAGTCTGGAAGCCAGAAGGCTCGGGCCCCAGTCTCTGTGACCTCCCCTTTGCTTGCCCAGGAAGATGCAAGCAAAGGGGAGTTAGGGCAGTATTAGGAGTTAGGGCAGTATTATATTTGTTGTCCTCTACAGTTTGCAAATTAAGGACTCCTGTGTGCCAACCTCCTTGGGTCCTTTTGAAAAATGGCAGGCAGTCTAAATTCGAGTGTGGCAGACAAGTGAGGTTTTCCTAAGGGCTTTTACTTTAGCCTGGAGCTTATCTGTCCTCGAGGCTTGGAAAGAGGAGTCAGCACAGGCCCCTGAGAGCGCCTCAGTTTACCACCGTCCTCTAGGATCACCAGCACTGGGGCTGTGAAAGCTCCTTTGCCTGAGAGCTCATAGGGAACCCCGTGCACAGTCACCACAGTCCCTTCAAGAGCAGTGTGGCCACGAGTCGTCCGTTTATCTCATGTGTAGCATTAGTTTGAGAAGGTACAAAACTGACGAGTCATGGCCTTGGGCTGTGTGCCCAGATTTTCTCTCTTTCACAATACTGATTGAGACAGATAATCCTTAAAAGAAAAGAACTTTGCTCTTTTTGACCAGGAGCCTGAGTAAGAGGGTTGCTCAACCAAGAGATGAAAGCCCTCCTGTAATAAAGATTGTGGGAGAACAAAACAACGCGGGGGATAGAATTTGACAAGAAAAGGCCTCCCGAAGAAGAGAGGAGTTGAGCAATCTTAGCCTTGAAGCTGGGTGGCCCAGGAGGAGCACAGCTGAGGAAACTGGCCTCCTGTCTCGGTCCCTCCAATGTTAATTTGAGTGGTAGCTCCCCTTCTTCCTCTGTGAACCTCAGTTTTCTAGACATATTAAAGGTGTAGACAAATATTTGGCCTGTTGCTTTAGGGTTTTTCAGGTCAAGGGATATATAAAGTATATCAAAGCTTTTTGGAAAGTGAAATTGTATGCTTTGTGCCTGGAACAGTGCCCGGGCAGGGACTTAATACCAAACAATCATAATACCACTCTCAAGGGTTCAGTGCTTTTTAAAGTACTTTACATTAAATCGCTAATGCTCACAAGATTCCTGCGAGGCAGGATTTATCCTCATTTTACAGATAAAGTAACTGCGTCCTAGAAAAGTTAAATTGCAACTCATAAGTGACACTGTGGAGCTCACCCAGGGTCTAGTCTACTTCTACAGTTTACGTGGACTCTACATCAAATCTGTGTCCTCTCCAGTTAACCACTTGGCTGGTTTTCAGGGCCTGAGATCCGAGGTCTGGGCGGAGAGGTAGAGAGAGTCGCTTCGATGGCAGCCAATGAATGCATAATACAATGGACAAAACATTGTACACTGTAATTCATCATTGTAATCATTTATTTTGTGTAATTTATAAGCAAGTGTCCTGGCTTTTCTCTGCTTGCTTTTCTTAGATGTTTTCTACCTCATTCCAGGAGTACTCAAATCGTCTAACACTTTCCCCTCTTTCTTTCTTTTCTGTTTCCCACTACTGTGTTCTTTTCTGCTTCTTGGAGCCCTTTCCTGGCAAAAGCTTTCAGTAATTTTCTTTTCACTGCAGTGCCTAGTCACAATAATGGGTGGGTTTCTTTGTAAGTAAATTACCGTGGACCTGCAGCTTTGGAAATAAAGTCCAGACCAGCATCTCCGTAATCCATGATACCAACAACTCTTACTTCTAATGTTCTTGCCTTTACTACTCTTCATACGTCCCCTGCTCCCTCGCCCCCCAGTACTTGGGGTTGTCAGGGAGACATAGGACCTGAACCCACAGAGTGTGGTATCACAGGCTGGTCTTGGCCCATGTCCCCAAATCACAGACTTGCTGAGTTCAGCCGCTTTCTTGGTGACTCAGAAACTCTCTCCTGTGAAGTGTGCTTTCCGTGTGTGGTTCACGTTGTACAAAAAAAGCGTCCTGTTACTCTTTGTTCCTCAGTTGTTAACATCTTTGTGTGCTTTTCCCAGTAACAGTTCTGGAAGGCTTCCACCTTTTTTCTTCTCTTTCAATATCAATTTTCACTGAGAAAAGAGTTCTCTGGACTCCTGTTTCATCACTAAATAATTTTATTCTGGGAACAATAGCAGAGATCATTTTAGTTTTAAGATTATTAAGTAGGAAATTTCCTGTTTGATAAACTTTCTAATTTTTTTTTAAATTAGCATCCCTCCTATATTTCTTCAGATCTCTAACCAAGGCATAAGTCTTAGGAATGCTTTATTAAGCTAATTAAGTTTACTGGAGCCCTGAAAGATAGTGCAGTTTGTTCATGACTTAAACCCCCTCGGTACTAGAACAAGAGCAGATATATTTCATGTTACTAAAAGAATTATTTTACACTGAGAACTAATCCAACATATAGCTTTTTCAAGACTATGAATTTGTGGAGATGGATTAACTTGCTATCATGTGTGAGATTCTTTATTTCTTTATCTAGAATATAAAAAATATTAAAAAATGTGTCTGTACTGAATATGTACAGACTTTTTTCTTCTCACTATTCCCTAACAATACAATATAGCAACTATTTACTTAGTGGTCCCATTGTTAGGTATTATAGTTATCTAGAGCTGATGTAATGTTCAGAAGGATGTGCATAAATTATATGTAAATACCATGCCATTCTATACAAAGAACTGGGATATCTACAGATACTGGCACTCATGGGAGGGTCCTGGAATCACAGGACACTGAGGGACAACCATATATAGTTTTTGTTTGCCTAAATCCAAGGAGTACATTTTTAGCCTAAGGAAACAAACATTGGCGTTTACTAGGAACCTTTGCTTTCTTCATCTGTGAAACAGGACTGATAATACCTACCTCATTGCATAATAGAAAGGAGAAAGAAGAAAGCAGGTGTAAGCAGTGCCCAGGTAGGCCAGCCGTATAGTGGATAGTCAGTCAATTTTAGCTGAATCAGAACTTGGCAGTATGAAGCAAAGCTGAATTAAGCAAGTCTGTGAGGGAGAACATACACTGTGTTAGCATATAGGATGTGCGGTCAGAGGCTTGCATTTGTGTCTCAGCCTGGCTACCTCACATCTCTGATTCTTAATGTCTTTATCTGTGAGAACAGTGTAGTTATGAGGATTAAAATATTACAGTACAATGGCTATGAAGATGTTGCACAAGAGTTTGTCATAGATCCATGACAAACTCTTATAAAATTAAATATGTATTCTTATGCACATTGTTTATATCACAGTCAACAGCAGCACAAGGACAACTATATGACCAGTAACAAAAAAATAGAAATATATGTAATATGTATGTGGTGTGATTGTAAAATACAGCGACTATTTTAATTTTAGAAAAGTAACTCAGGGTAGGACACATTAGCATTAATCCTCAAAGTACTCCATCTTGCTCTGAACACACTTAACCCATTTTTGTTGGCACTTTCTGAAGCAGCTCTGGGGTCCTCTTTCATGAGTGTCTAGTTGTGCTGTTATGGCTGCCTCAGTGTCCTGAATCAATTTAAAGCATTTACCTTTCATGGTCATTTTGACTTTGGGGAATGGCAGAGTTCTCATGGTGCCAGAGACTGTAAATAAGATGGACAAGGAACCACCATAATATTTTTGTTATGACAGAAATTATCATAAACTTTTGATCAATAAGGGATGGTCTAAAAACACAGTGAATGCTTAAAGAAAAATTTTATTACAGTACAAAACACACTGCTACAAATACTTAAAATACTCCCCCTTAGTTTGAATACACTTTTCTCATTATCCTTGGCAATGTGTCTTTTACAGTAATATGTTTTGTAAAATTTAAATATTCACCATGTCTTTTGACTACCACTTGTGTATAAGGGGAAAATGAAGAGAATGATCAGAATCTGGGAGGTGTCACTCTGCTAAATTTCCAGGCCGGAGTTATGGTTCCAGGGCAGGGATGGATGAGAAAGGGACAACAGTCACACGTACTAAGCAGAATGGATAAGTGTGAATTGGTTGGGAGAAGAGGTGTGTGTTTACACGGAAGTGATAGAAGCAGAAAGCAAGCATGATAAAAGAATGACCACCCAGAGAGGGCTAGAGTTTAAATTTTAAGCTTTACCTAAATTCCTACCCACTCTTTCTCCAGGATCACTAGTAGGCTTTCCCCTGCCTCCTGAGCACATTCCCAATCACCCTGCCAACTTGAGCCCGAGACTTTGCCCTTCAGTTCATTCCAGACACCTTTCGGATGGATGTAAATAACAGAATGTGAAATGATGTAAAGAATCATATAGAACTAAGCTTCCTTCTCTCCTTTCTTCCGTGAAAGTACTGTACGTGTCATTTCCTTATCAGACATTCCATCATCCAGCTTCTCCTCCTTCACCAGAGTCTTTATCAATGATCAGCACCATCTTGATGATAATAGTGCCATGATAAGGGTATTATGAAATTTACTGAGGCTCTTTCTCGTGGGCAAGCTGCTCAGTATTTTCTTCATATGTTCTCAAATCCAACAGCGACACAATGTTAGGAACTACTCCTGTCTTATAAATGAAGAGATTTAGTCTCAGGTAGGCTAAATTCCTCTAACAAGGTAATACCCAAATCATGGGATTAGAATTCGGATCTTCTTGCTTGAGATCTTGAGTACTACTGAAATGACAAAAAGCTGTGAGTTGGGCTTCTGAAGAAGGATGTACATCACTGCTTAGGCATTCCTAATGAAGCATCACCCATACTGATGTGCATAGAGTTTGTTTCTAGAGAGACAGGTGCATAATCTCTGGTCTTCTGCATTTAATCTGTGGTTCATCTTGATGTAGATGCATGATTTTAGTCTTTTTAGGACATTTGGTCTTGCTTTGTAATATCCCCTTTATTTTCATTTAATCCTTGTTTGATGTCTTCAAGCTTAATGATACAGAACAAGAGAAAACATAATATTTATTTTGCGAGTTTTAAAACTGAATGATCTTTTCTTTTGCAACTAGCCTAAGACATAAATTTTAAGAACAATGTAGTTAGTGCTACAGTATGAGCACACCGAATTATTTTTGGGTATTTAGGTCTATTTTGTTCCTTCAGATCTAAAATCTTTTTGAGATTCCAGACCAAAGTTGAAAAAATGGCCGCACTCACCAAGCTGATGGACAACGAAGTACTCATGGCCTTTGCCTCCTACGCAACAATCATTCTTTCAAAAATGATGTTTATGAGTATTGCAACTGCATTCTTTAGAATAACAAAAAAGGTAAGAAATTTGGAGTAATGTCTTCTGACTTTTAAGAGATGAGATTCTGGCAAATAGTTTTCTTAATTTTCTTTCTTTAATCTTTTTTTTTTTGAAGCCCAACAGCACACTGCTCAGTGCTGTGAGTGAAGTATGTAATCATGTGGTGCAGTTGGATATTATATTAATATTTATAGACAATTGCTTTTGTTTTCACGCAGAAACTACTGTTTGGTTTTGTTTTTTCCTTTTTGGCTTTTACCTCTTCTCATTTTACTTAGTAGATGTGAGTTTTGGTGTATTAAGCTTTTACTCATGCTGAGTTTCAGAGTAAGGCTGTTTCGTACAGTTTTGGAGTTCGTTTTGTCAATTAGAATTTACTTGTGTTTCTCATGTTTTCTGCTGTATGTATCAGTCAAGGGTATATTTTGGTGGGGAGAGGAGAGAAAAGAAAAAGATTGAAAAAGAAAAAGGAAGAAAGAAAGACAGAAAGAAACAAAAAAAGGAAGAGAAAGACAGGCAAGCAGAGAGCTAAAGTCCTTATTTTTACAGTAGAGCCATTTAGAATTGGAATAGGCCAACCGTCAAATTGATGGCTGGAGAGCATAATGTTTCTACCTAGCATTTTAAGAATGACTTTTTAAAACCCCGAGGTATGGGCAAGATGATAGAAAGATTTGGAAGCATATATCTTGTACTCTAGCTGGATTTAAGACACAGTGTGTGGGGGAAGAGCGTAGAGCAGGGCTTCTAGACAAAGTGTAAGAATTTTTATTGGTGCTGTCTGTGCATATTCACCCTCTTTCTGGATCCCCATGTTTTTCTCTCTGAGTTTTTGTCCTCTAGAGCCTTGCTTTTGTCTGGAGTTCACAGTCTCCTCTAAGGTGTTTCCTTGTTTCTGCCTTGAGATGTAAAGGAGCGATATTTGCAGTTTAGTGGGGAAACTTCCGCACAGATGTGTCTGCAATAGTGCCACCTACTGTAGCAACAGACACAAAACTGGCCGCCTGCCTCAGGTCTCACTCTAGAAACAGAATGGTAACAAGGAAATAGACCTAGACTTCTAAGAAGAGGAGTAAGAAATTCCAGTTTGGGGAGTGCAAGGAGCTGTTGCAATTTTTATAGTTTTTGCATGTGCTGGGTCACGGCATCATTTTATGTTCTTGTTAGCGCTCTTAGGTGAAGAGGAACTGCAAGCCACTGAGGTTCAGTAGCTGCTTGAGTCACTTTGGGCTGCTATTACAAAACATCATAGACCGTGCTGCTTAAATAATATTTATCCTCATAGTTCTGGATGTAGGCAAGTCCAAGATCAAGACACCATTATTCTGCGGTCTCGCAAGGGCTGTGTTCCTGATTTGCACTTGGCATCCTTTCATTGCATACTTCCTGGGGGGAAGGTCTTCGTCCCTTTGTCCTGTCTTTTTATAAGGGCATTAATCCTGTTAGTAGAGTTTTACGGTGAAAACTGTCCAGAGGGTCACAAAAGACCAGGCACAGCCACCTGTCCAAAAACGCCAGTCAAGGAGATAAGGAGTGGTGAAGGCAGAGAAGGAGCTTTAATCAGATGGTGGTACTGGGGAAGACAAGAGGTTGAGGAGC
>PVJO010020614.1:0-17486 GCA_004026905.1 Hystrix cristata
AAAAAAAAAAAAAAAAGACAGAATAAAGCCACAGTTTACTATGGCACAGGAATCTGGTTGTGATGCTCTTTTATTCCCCATTAACCTTAATCTTTAGAGAATCAATCTCTGTAAAGAAAGCAAATGTGGCCTGGCACAGTGGACCATACCTATAAGTCCGGCATTCAGCAGGCCAAGTCAAGAGGATTATGAGTTTGAGGAAAGTCTGGGTTACATAGTGAGACTGTCTGAAAAAAGAACAAAAGAAGGGAAAGAGGAAGGGAGGGAGGGAGAGAGGCAGAGAGAGAGAGAAGCAAACAGTTTTCCAGGTTAGTACAAGCCCAGGATTCCACTGTGAATACCACTGCCACAGTTTATGCTGTGAACTGGATGGTGAGTAGTAGAATGCAAACAGGGCCCAAGCAAGGGATGTCTACGTATTGCAGAGAAAAACAAAGTTGACATCCTTATGAATGTTTTCATTTAGCTGTTTGTCATTAAACCTTGTCAAATTAGATGTTTTGAACCAACTTGCACATGATGTTTATGATATCTCTAACTCTGTAGTATTGGTAATGTACTCATCTCTACCTCGTGATGTCTTTTTTTAAAAGTGATATACATCACTTTTTAGTGTTAGTTGTGAGTTTTGACAAACACATGCAACTACTACTACAATCGAAATTTAGAACACCACTTCCCCAAAATTACCACACACCACTCTACAAATTATCACATCCACCAACCCCAGACCCTGGCAACAGTTGATCTGTTTTCTGTCCCGATAGTTTTGCCTTTTCTATAATGTCGTTGTGGTGGATTTATTATTGTGATTAACTTATTATTGTGGTTAATTTGAGCAGGAATTCCCAGCTGGATTGAATTGGTGTGGTTCTGCGTGTACAGGATCCACCTGAAGATTGTTGCTGACACAACATAAAGGAGAACAGGAGTAGAAGATGGGGGACGGCTGTCTCCCAGCAGAAGCTCTGCTGTGGCTGGTTCTCCCGAAGGGAACTCGGCTGTTCTCGTCACAGAAGGAGCTCGGGGTCTTGCTGTCGTCGGGGATGGCTGCTGTTTGCTTCGGGGGAGCGCTGGTGTTCATCTCTGCTGTGAGTGTCATACCCTGGCTCCAGTATAGATTTCTTCAGCCTTATAGTGTAGGCACGGACTTAAATGGGACAGAGCCGCGGGCTCCTAGCCCTTGTATCTTTTGGGTCTCCAGAATATAGATAGATACTCTTCTATACTCTGCACTCTTCCTGCATTGGACTTGTGTGTGTAAATGCTCTAAACTTATTATATGGGAGACTCTGGTCAGAGCCTGGAGTAACTGATGGAAATGCTGCCAGTTAGGATGAGGCTCGGGAGGCCTCTGTTGAGAAGGGCATTGACTGCTGGATCCCAGGCGGTGTATGTGAGCTTTGGCAGAGGTTGGTCTGCATTTTGCTTGTGTCTGGAGATACCGCCTGGGTGGCAGAGCAATTTCAATGCAGTCTGGCGTTGGGATGGCAGCATAGTTACCGTTGAGGGCTTTTGGCCGGATCTATATTGGAAATCAAGAGCAGAGAGCCAGCAGAGTGACTTGAAGCATTTGGCTAGAGAAGAGCTGTGGATTGTAGGAATGAACAGAGGAGAACGTGGTTGTGCAGAAGAAACAGGACAATGGAAAAATGACCTGAGGCCTTTGACCAGAAAGGAAGAGTGTATTTGGGATGCAGGAGATTCTCTAGGGCATTCTCTAGTTTTGGTGTGCTCTGTTAAAGTTTATGGAAACCAAAGGAGTTTTAAAATTTGAAGACATGTTTTATAATGTAGATGTACTGTATTGGTATATTGTACTTTGTGAACTATTTATTGTTTTAGAACAAGCAAGAGACAGAATAGAATTGTATATTTGTATGTTTGTAAATTTTGGACACCTGTTCATAATCAATTTTGAGAATCTTTTGAGTATTTGTTTCTGGTGTGGAAATGAGTGCAATAAGAATTGTATTGTTAATGTCAATCTGAACAGACCAAGATATGTTAACTCTTTACAAATCGGCCACTGGAGACTATGGTTTAAAGAAATGTGTCTGGTTATCAAGCTGACCGGGGCTGGATCGTGGTGGACTTATTATTGCGGTCAACTTGAGCAGGAATTCCCAGATGAACTGAGTTGGTGTGGTTCCAGGTGTAGAGGATCCACCTGAGGATTGTTGCCGACACAACATAGAGGAGAACGGGAGCAGAAGATGGGGGCCGGCTGTTTCTCAGGAGAAGCTCTGTTGTGGCTGGTTCTCCTGCAGGGAACTCAGCTGTTCTCATCGCAGGAACAGCTGGGGGCCTTGCTGTCGTCGGGGATGGCTGCTGTTTGCTTTGGGGGAGCTCTGGTCTTCATCTCTGCTATGAGTGTCATACCCTGGCTCCAGTATAGATTTCTTCAGCCTTTTAGTACAGGCACGGACTTGTACGACACAGTGCCAGGGGCTCGTAGCCATTGATTGGATCTTTTGGGTCTCCAGAATATAGATAGATACTTCTGTACTCTGCACTCTTCCTGCATTTGACTTGTGCGTGTGTAAATGCTGTAATGTGTAAATGTCCTGTATTAAATCTGCTCTCTTGCAAACCATTGGCTCTAGTAAGGTAACTAATACAGTCGTCTAGGTGGAAACACAGAGTATGTAGCCTTCCAAATGTGGCTTCCTTCATTTAGCATACTGCTTTTGAGATTCATCCATGTCACTGAGAGGATGAAGTGTTTGTTCCCTTCTGTTGCTGGTATTCTGTTATATGGATATACTATGGTTTGTTTATCCATTTGCCACTTGAAGGTTGTATACATAGCAGGATGGTTCTCTGAGTGACCTTGGACTGGCCCAGTTCTCTCCTCTCTCTCACTGTTGTTCTCAGAATAACTACAATGTGCCAGGAATCCAATATCCTACAAGAAAGAGGGACTAGCCAGTAGAATCCACACTCTGTTCTGCTGCCTCCTGGTCACAGGATGTCCTTTAATGGTTTAGCACAGTGTGCCATGCTACCCCCTGGAGGCTGGACTGCTTTTTGGGATCCCTGAGGTATGGTAGAAGTGGAACGTGTGCAGATGAGATTCCAGCCATCCTAACTAGCTGTTCTGAATCTGGGAAGACCAGCACACAACAAATTCCAGGCATCTGTGGTGCCTCCCTACCTATCTCTAATTGTGCTTGGGGTGTTCTGTCCCACTGGACTCTGACAATGCACAGAGAACCTGCTTCACCCAAGCCTTTGCGTGGACATGTTTGCATTTCTCCTGAGTGAACAATGAGAAGTGAAACTGTTGGGTACAGTAAGTGTAAGTTTAACATTCTTCAAGAAATTGGAACTTTTCCAAAGTGGTTATACCAGAACTGCAGTGGTTACATTCAGAGCTGCACTATATGAGAATTCTAGTTCTGCATCTTTGACAGTAATTGATAATGTTTTGCATTTTAGTCATTGTGTGGGCATGGAGTATTATCTCATTGTTTTTAATTTGCATTTCCAGCATTACTAATAATGTTGAGAATTGTTTCATACTCGGGAAGGGGGGGATTTTGTGTATCATTTATAGTGTCTGTTAAATGTTACCTCTCTGAATTAGGCTGTTTTTCTTATTTTTGAGTTGTAGATGTTTATGTAATCTGGGTATTATTAGTCTTTTATCAGAATGACTTTGAAAAGAAGATACAGTCTGAAGATGCAGCTCATGGCAGAGTGCCTGCCTTGCATATGCACGTCCCTGGGCTTGATTTCCAGCACTGGGAAAAAAAGAGTAATAAGAATGATCTCCCCTGTATACAAACCACATGAGCTGCTCTCCAACATATTCCCAGAACTTGCTTCCAGATGTCCTCGTCACTGGTCACTGCTTTAAATGGCCCTTTTTGATGACATCTTTCTGAACCATCATCATTATAATAGTAATACCCACAGCCGAGCATTCCCTCTCTTCTTCTATTTTTCTCCATCGCACATATCCACCCAACAGCCATATTTGTTGTGTGCCTGTCTTTATTGGTGAAGGAAAGCACTGTATTAATAAAGATGACCCCCAACCATAAAGAAAATGGAAAGTAATTCACAGTCTGTTTATACACTCTTGGAGACTTATACAGAGATTACACATCAAATTTCAGAGCCTACTCTAGATGAAGGAAGAAACTGACTTCATCCATGTCCTGTTATCACCAGTTAGGTTCCAAGTAGGTGCCCCTAGGCAATGAAGACCTTAACGCGCCTGGGCAGGTCCCTGACTCATTGTGGCAGAAAAGCGTTTCAGGATGCATAGGAAGAGGGATAGATTTGTCAGGGAGAATGACGTGTATACCCTCAGAGGGAAAATAGTGCATGTGGACACTCAAGAGCTGAGGCACACTGTGATCTGGGGTTGGGGACGTTTATGAATACATGGTCTCAGGGTGTCCTCCGGACAAATGATTTGGGTTTGCTTCTTATTAATTATCTTTTACCTAGTGTCTATTTCTTTAAGGTTGGGTTGCTCATTAGCAAACTAAAGCCTACTGGTTTTATTAACTAGGTTAAAATGCAAACCATGTGTGTTTGAAGTTTGGAGATATGGTACCTGATTAATAGTACTGTCTGTTTGAGAGTGAAAGTCTTTGGAATTTATGGTTTTATAATGGGGGAGGAAATGGGGGGGGAAACACAGGCCAAATTTACAGACTTACTGTATTTTTTAAAACTCTTAGAAATTTAGGAGTGCAGATCCTGGAAGAAAAATAAGTGTATGTGTGAAAAAGACATAGTAATCTTGGGTAATGTTGTGTCTTGAAGCTGTAGTTTTCTTATAATAACAATTTTTAAGTTATGATAGTCTTGTCTCCTTGCTATCTATCTTTTCTACCCTACCTCACTGTCACCCTGTCTCTTAAGTCCTAAAAGCAAACCATAGATCACTTGGCTCTAAGGACCCTCCAGGACTGCTACAAGAGCGGGAAGTAGCGCACGCAGGGCTCCCCTTGTCAGCAATTTCTTTTGCAGAGAAACTGACTTTGTCTCGTACAAGGCACAGCACAGGTTAATGTCAAAGCCATCAGGCAGGAACTTAGCTATCTGACCCGGCCTGTGGATCCTTTTCGCCTCCGCCTAAAGCGACGAGTAGCATCTGTCAACTTCCTACTCTGGTAACAAGACGGACATTTGGGGGAAGCCCCCCGCACCCCGACCCGGAAAGATACGGTAACCCGGAGCCACGTGGTAGGACCTGGCCCCGGATGGGCGGGGCCTGGGCGGCACTTACAGAAGTCACGGGATTTGTTTCCGAGGGGGAGCTCTGCCAGGACGGACCACGACTCCACCGTGAGTGTGTGCTGCTAGGTAGGGGCGGTGGGGAGGGCAGCCCTGACCTGGCGGAGGCTTCCGGTTTCCGGTTTCCGCTTCCTCGGGGAGCCCCGCGCATGCGTCGGCCGGCAGGCGCCGTCTCGCGCCTGTGCCCACCGAGGCGGCCCTGGGAGCGCAGCAGCGCGGAGGACAGACCTGAGGCACACTGCAGCTCGGCGAGAGGGCAGCCCCAGCAGCTGCGGGGCGCGGTGGCGGGACCGGGGAGCCCAGCGCCTTGTGAGGCCGAGGCGGGAGGATGGTTTGAGGCCAGCCTGGGCGGCACACAAGTGACCAACGCACGATTCGTTGAGGTTGTGCTTAGTACTGAGATAGGATTTTAAAAACAGATAAAAAGGAGACAAAAAAATGGAGTTTTAAAATTACACTTTTAAGAACAACTGCAGCAAGGCAAGTCCCCCTACTCTCGTGGTCACCTTCCCCCTCTGCCTCCTCTCTGGCTCCTCCTCTTCCTTCCTTTCTTCCGCCCTTTCTCCCACATCCCTAAAACACCCTTTTTCAATAGCTGACAAATTCCCGGGCACCAGACCTAACCTTTTCACCTACGAATTATATCTCAACTTCAAACAGCATATTTTGGACTTCAAACACGTACAGGTGGCTTTCATATAACGTGGCAGTGAAAATACACGTCCTAGATCACCTACCTTAAAGACACCCCTTTAAAATGTCCTGGACTCCAGCTTATACCACATCGCACTCCTCTGAGCGACCACATCCTCTGCTTGGGTGTATCCTACAATCTCTAATAAACCCTACTCATACCTCTTTCTGACGTATGCTAAAAAGAAACTTTTTCTGTGACAAGAATCAACAAACCTATATTTTAAGAAGGTGAAATAGGTTCTTTATTTCGGCCTCAAAAACCTCTCACACCCAGCCCAGGTGACTCAGGGAAGGAGCTCCTGTAACAGAGACCCAGACTCCCAGCTGTGGGCATTGTGGCAAATGGACTTGGAGGGAGGGAGGAAAACTACCTGTTGTAAAGCTTGGTGACTTAAAGCTGAGAGGTCACTGCAGCGGTAGTAGAAAAGGTAAGCAGTTCGCAGAATAGGGGGCCCCGTGACCTAAAATTAGGGCTTCCTCAGAGCACCAGAACTGGGCGATCTGATTTACATCTTGAAAAGATCTCATGACAGCGAGAGGAGGTTGGATTATAGGAAGGCAGGGAGGCCAGTGAGGAGACCACTCTTACTTAGGAGGCTACGTCTATGGAGGAACGAAGGAGGGACTAGGTGTGTGAAAAAAATGGACACACCAAAATTATATTTAGGAGATAAAGATTCAGGGGCATAGGAATTAGATATGAGATTTGAGTGAGAGATATCTTAGTCTATTTTCTGTTGCTAATAACAGTATTTCAGATGCTAAGTAACAAAGCAAAAACAGGTTTTTTAGGCTAATGCTTCTGGTCCAAGGTCCAGGGGCAGCATTGGGGATTGCTGACCGAGCCTAAGAGAGGTTGCTTAGGGTGTTGCAAGGCAAGAGACGCATGAACATGTGGAGACCTCGCCAAGTTGACTTTTACGGATGACTTACTCCATTGATAAACCATTAATGCATTTATGAGGGCAACGTCCTAATCACATTTAATAGGTCCCACCTCTAAATATCTCATAATGGGAATCAATTTCAACATGAGCTTTACAAGGCACAAACCACAGCAGTATGCAAGAATGATTCTAACTTTTCTAGTGTGAGTGAATTACACTGAATGAGAACAAACTATTTTGAGGTTCTATAAGGGTTCTTTCCCTGCCTGTATTAAAAGAACACAAAATTTTTTCTTTCCTGATTGTAAGTACTCATGTTTGGTATGCACTGTGTAGAAAATTCAAAATATACACAACAATAATTTCTTTTCATAGAGGACAATGAAAATCACCTAAATAATCTCACCACTCAAGAGGGCTGCATTTTAGTGTTTCCTTTTTTGTTTTCCCTCCTCTGCATCTTTCTGTAATAGGGATCATTCTGATGTTAGCTTTGTGTATCCATTTTTCCCCGTTGTGTTACAGGGAAGTAACTCCCAATCTGTTCGATGTCCTGAGTTCATATTTCAGGACACGGAAGAATGGGGTCAAAGATAAAGAAGGTTAAGAGTTGGAAAAGTTTTATTAAAACAAAGTCCCTCAGAGGCAAGAGGGGTCCCAAAAGTGGGTTGCAGTTGAGGCTCTTTGTCTAGGGGAATTTGGGCAGTAAAATCACATCACAGGTTACCTTGGATCAAACTACAACCAACCTGTAAGATTACAAGTCCAGTCACTTAGCTAATACTGGCTTAATAGAAACATGAGGTACACAGCAAGGATACATAGCATGGAGAAGAACAGAGGCATTTCTGGAAGGGCTAGGGTGAGGGTCAGAGTGTTCTGGTCATCCATCTGTGTCTTTGTTATATTGTTTAGGCTTGCTGGACCGACCCCATGGTGCTAGTTACAGTGCGGCTTTGAGCCATCATGTGTCCATTTTGGGGCCCACTTCTAACAACTCGGCCCTTAGCCACAGGCCCAGTTTGCCTCTTCTCTATTCTGACTCTGTCTGGAGCCTGGTCACTTTCTAACTGCCTCTCCATCTCTACCTCATTTAGCCATCTATAATAATTAGACAAGAGCATCACTAAAGAAATACTGTGACTAAAGATTGAACTACTGGGAGCTAAGACATTATTTACAAACATTCTTTTTTTAATGTTTGTAACAAAATTAGATGTAATTCTAGCAAATTAAAAATAACTTTTTAACTTTTTGGTATGTTTCCTTTTCAGTATTTTCCATTCATGTACAACTTGTCAGAACCCTCACAATTTAGCTACATTTTGTTTTGGTTTTCATTAAGGGGTTTTTATTCAATGTTGTTGCTCTTTTCATGCATCAAGACTACGGTTCAGTCACAACCAACCCAGTTAGTGGTGACATTAGCTGTCCTCAGTTTTTACTGTTAAAATATTCAGAGGGACATTTATAAAATCCCCAAATTTCCAGTTAATTCTTTGAAAAGACCCCTATAAATGGAGCCTAACAAGTAAAAGGATGAAATGAATTTGGGCCAATAGCCCCGTAAGACTTTGATTAGGGTGAAGGACATTGGTGTAGCTCAGTGGTAGAGCACATGCTTGGCATGCACAAAGCCAAATTTCAACCCCCAGCACCAAAAAAAATTTTTTTAATTTAAAAATTGTTTTAAAAATCCCAATCCTTAGCCAAGCCTGGTGACCCATACCTGTAATCTCAGCAGTCTGGGAGGCTGAAGCAGGAAGATTGCATGTTTGAACCCAGCCTGGGCAACTTTCTGAGACTCTGCCTCAAAAGGAACTGTGGCTGGAAGACCCGCCACCCACCCCATCGCCCAGGGCTGGGCTGAGAGGAGTAAAGAAGGACAAATGCCCAAACCAGTGCTCATTACTCGGCATTGTGAATGTTCTTAATGCTGACGAGATGTTCCCTGAAAAAGTGGTTGTATTGGTAAATTCCAGACTTTGCATATTGTGGAAGTTGTCAGAATGAAACTAGTTACTTTTGTCAATCCCTAACTGAAGGAAAGAAAGTTAGTTTGTAACAAAGAAGGGATTTCACAGATGTGTGCCAAATCACATGAAATAATCACTGTTAGGGCTTGTGCCTAGATGTCCCCACAAAACCTCATGCAGACATAGGTGGGGCTTTTTCAGACGTGGCTGGATCTAGAGTACGAGATACTGGGATTAAGGGTGCATGAAAACTAAGTCAGTCCACTGATTGATTGGTTCAGCATAGTTCTGGGTAGGATTGAGGATGCACCACTCTGGGTGTGAGCGATACCTACTCTAAAGACAGGTAGCCTGATAAAATATAAGGGACAGAAAGAGGGTTGTTGCTTGTCACTTGGGGCTTGTCATGTGCTTTCTGCCTTCTACGTGCTTTGCCATGAACCATTTCTCCTCTGCGATGCCCCTCTGCCGTGCCACCCCACCTTGGAGCCAGCCAACTATAGACTGAAACCTCTACGAACTATAAGCCAAATAAACCTTTCCTCCTTTAACTTGTGGGTGTTGGGTATTTTGTCACAGTAATGAGAAAAGTAACTAAGACAGTCACCAAAGACCATACTAGAGCCACACTGTGCGCATGAGCCAGGACAACCTCCTACAGCAAATACACCAGTGAGGACTTCTGTCCAAGGACTGCCAGGTTCGTGTAGGAGTTGCACCATTGTGGTTACTGATCCTGGAACCCCCAGATTATAATCTTGTATTCACAAATTAATTGTTTCAGTAATCATGCTTAAACCTTCTCATCCTACTTGAAAACATCCCTCTGCCTCAACCATTTGAAGTGGAAGAGTTTACAATGGCATATGAATCCTGCTGCAGTGCTGTGTTACTCTCCGTTAAAATTCAGAGAATCTGCCTTAAGCAAATGCTCTTCTCAGGTTAGCACCTCCCACAGCATCTCACTGTGGACACACCTGTCATGTTTAAGCTCTGAACTAGACAGAGGTGTGTGAGAACAAGCACAAACCCGGACCATGGGGTGAAGGGTAATGGCATCCAATGCCTTGAAAGTATTAGGTTATTTCTCCTTGGCCAGGTTCGGCTCTGAGCCAGGACTTATGCCTTGGCAAACACGATTGGCTGCATTTGGGTCATACTAGCCCTCTGTGGCCTGCTGCTCTTGTGAGCAAGCTACACACATTACCTGCAGGCCCCTTCTATTGCTCAGATACACACTTGCCTCTTGGGGAATCATGCTATTCTTGCCTCCTTCATCTACTCTTCACATACAGACCAAGTAATGATCACACACACACACACAGATCATGTTCTTCTTAAAACCATATCTGTGGCCTCCTTCCCTCCTGAAATCGAGTCCATGATAAATAACCTACCAAGGTGCTATATCTGTGTGTCCGTCCCCTGACACCTTCACCTGCTTTATGCCTTAACAAATATGTCATCCTTTTCAGAGGTGTATCTTTGACCTGGCTCTGAGGTCATCCAGCTTTGCTTCCTCAGCCTGGCAAGCTGCCCTTCCTGGCTGCTGAGCCCACCTCTACTTGGGTCTTGGCCAAGACATCCTCCCTGGGAAGCCTCATTGCTCCCTCTCCCTGTAGATCACACGTCTGCCTCCTCTGACCTTTGTCACATCTGGCAAGACATCTACCTGCCTCCACACATCTAAAGCTCTGGAGATGCTCCTTCCATGGAAGACTTCAAGTCACTCGTTTTTTGCCTCATCCTGAGTGCCCGCTTGAGTGCCCCTGGCCACAGTTAGCTTGAGTGAAGTCCAACATGGACACTGTCTTCTGCTGCCCTCCTGCTTCAGGAAGCCACATGAGGGGAAAGGCGAGGCCTTTACTGGTCTGTGAGGTCAGGGCACACGGGCAGACGTGAGCTTCTGTGGAAAGGGGCTTACCCTTCTGTTTTGCTTTGCGTCTCTTGATGAGGTGCATGTTTGTGAAAAATATATGAGGAGTTGATGGTGCTGGCTTTGAGCAACCATCAGAGCCCACAGCAGCTGCCCACCGTCGCGTGCCTATCAGGTGCTCCACTGCTGCCGATGGCAAAGGACGCCTGCAGAACAGCAGGGGCATCTTCATAGTTGCTGAGTGACTTTAATGAAGGAGAGGAGGAAGGGTAGTGCAGGACAGTGTGCTGCTCATGATCAATTTATTTTGGACCAGGGAGAGGCATAGCTGTGAGGGACCTTGTTGCTGTGTCAGGGCACCTAGACTCAGGCCCTAGATGAAGGAGGCCAAGATGAGGCTCCTGGCGGGAAGGAGGCCAAAGTGGACCTCGGCGAGGGCTCAGTGTGCTGAGTAAGAGGTGCTGTGGCCTGAAGGAAACAGGGAGAAGGGCGTCAGGTCTCCCACGAGGGTGAGAGACTATGGACAGGTCCAGACCGTCCCTTTCCCTCCAGGCTGAATTTGCAAGGCTCATAAAAGTAAGTTGACTTGTGCTTCCTCTTTTGTAACAGCCCAGCATGTTGACCTTGGGATTTATGATTCTTAAATATTCACAAGCCAGCCATTGGGGTGGCCACATAGGTCGGCTCCACAGAGGGGGCGCAGGACCTAAACTCTCCTAGATGCCAGTCTGAGGCTGATTGCTAAGGCCCCCTTGGGGTACTCTCGGCTGAGTGGCAGAAGGTGAGTGGCCGCGGGTGTGAGATCGGACTCTCAGTTTGTGTGTGAAACCCCACAACCTTCCGAGGGATCTTAAGGCTGAACTGTTCGGGGGTTTGGCCCTTTTGCCAACTCGACAAGCTAAACTTTACGGTCATAGGGACGAGGGCTTTTTTGGAAATTTATGCTTGGACAAACAAGATTTCTGCAAGAATGGAACCTGCAGAGGAGCGGAGGCTGGAGGTATGAGGTTTGGCTGCCACGAGTACCAAACCAGAGTGCTAAGCTCAGAGAGCCCATAGTGGGAGAATGAGGGTGATGAAGAAGGGCCTGTTCACACCGGGGATTCATGTAAGTTATTTCATTAAATCCTCGAAAGCTCAGAATGCAGGTATTACTTCCCTCTGTTCTGCCAAGGAAGACTCAGAGAGCCTAAGTGGCATGCTCCAGGCTACACAGCTAGAGAGAGGAGGGACCAGGATTTTAATCGGGTATTTTTGAACTCGCTTTTTCCCTTTGTTTGGTACCTGATTCCACATTGGTGACAGCAGAAAGACACACCCTTTAGGAGGGTCTTTGTGGTTCACAAGAGGCCTGGAGGAGTGGGGCAACTCACAGGACTTCTCTCTTCTCCAGGACTGCAGGGAAGGTGTGCAAGCAGATCTAGCTGACTCTGGTGGACATACCGATTTCAGGCACAAGTGTCCCCATGGTTCCTTATCATGTCTGCAGATGCCAGGACAGTGACCACAAATGGGTCCTGGACTTGTTCTCCAGTGGCATTTTGGAGCGCATCCCTGCTCCTTCCACCGCATGCTGATGCTGCCCCGCACCCTAATGTTCATACTCGGGGCGCCTCTCTTCCCCACTCCTGGTCTCTGGATCCTGGCTCCTGGCCATTGTGTCCAGCATCACCCTTCTTGCCTTCCTGAGAGTCCTTGCTAAATATGCCTGGAACAAAGAAATGGCCACATTCTTGTGCACAGACATGGCTGACATCACCAAAACCTACTCTAGTGGGTGTGGCTCCTGCTTCTGGGTGGCTGAGTCTGGGGGGAAGGTGGTGGGCACAGTGAGTACTCTGCCAGTGAAAGACACCCCTTTAGGGAAGAAGCAGTTAGCTGTTTCACCTTTGCTGGCTGTGGAGCACCGAGGTGTGCAGATAGGAAAGGCCCTGGTGAGGACTCTGCTGCGCTTTGCCCGGGATGGGGGCTACAGTGAGGGTGTCATTGACACTACATTGTGCATCACAGTGCCCTGGGCCTCTACCAGAGGATGGGCTTCCAGAAGACAGGCCATCCTTCCCCAACATGATCTGGAGGGTGCTGGCTATTCCTGTGATTCATCTAATGTAATCTAATGTACCACCTCCCTTCTGCTCAGGATGGGGGCCTGTGATCTATCTCCTTGAGTATCAGTCAAGACCTGTTTAACTCTGCCGTAGCGACAAGCAAACCCTGACATTAGAGTGGGGGGTAAGGAATAAAGCCCATTGCTCACTCACATCTGAGTCTAGCGTTGAATGAGGTAGTGGTGTCACTGGAGGCTCTGCTCCATTCAGGTATAGATTGCCTCTTTTCCATTTATCTAGCATCACAGTAATGTTGCATGAAGATACACACACACATACATGCATAAACCAGCACATATATTTTGCTGTGGGCCAGCAGCTTCTGTGGGGCAGAGCTTTTGCTGGGCTTATCTGGGCAGCTCTTCAGGTCTGAGGATATTTGTGCCGATGTTGTGTGTTGGCTGAATGGGAGAAGCCCTGGGTTTTGAGCCGTTCTGGCAGCAGTGCAGCTCGGGCAGGGTTCACAGTCATTGGAGAGCAGCCAAAGCAAAAGCAGAAGTGTGGGAGCTTGCTATGTACTAACGTCCCAGGCTCAGTAGGAAAACAGAGCGACCTCTGTGGTACAGGAGCTGCCAAGTCACAGGGCAAATGGATGTGGCCCTGTGAGAATTGGGGCAATGGCTTCCTCCACCTATTCTAGACCACAGTCCTGGTAAAGGGATGGAAAGTTGGCAGGGATAAAGTAATGAATATTTGATGGTGAGACCTGAATATGGTAAAATTCTTATGGTGCTGACTGGTCCATCACACGGGCCAGGGCCACTAAAGGGAGGCCGGACGTGGAACGTTTCTGTGGGCCCTGGTAGATTTCCAGCCTGCATCCAGCCTCTGTCCCCAAGTGCTCTGGACTCCAGCATTTCCTAGGTGACTCAGGATGGCCGTGTCATCCTGGAAGCCCCTGATACAGAGCAGCATGTGACAGGTCAGTGAGGGTACTCGCAGGGCTGTCCATCCTTCTAGCTATATCATCCCTAACAGCAGGGCCCGCTAGGGCATCTGGAGCCTTCGTGGATCCCTTCAGAGTGCAGGCTGAGCTCCTGCTGGGAGGCAGAGGAAAGATGCTGCCCAACCAGGTTCTCAGGATACTTGGGCCGTGTTCAAGGTCCTCTTCCCAACGTGGGTTGTCTTTACTCTCTACTGGTGGGTCATCCGGGTCACGTTCTGCCCAGTCATGCCAACTGCCGTAGTCACAGGCCCATTTCACCAACACGGAGACACTTTTCTATGCTTATGGGGTGGTTCCAAACACAGGTGACATGTTTCCTGGGATTGTGAGCCTAAACTCCGCCTTTCAATGTCTTTTGCTTGCCCCTGGCCTTTACAGCACCCACAGCCCCCTTGTCACTCCATCCCCCTACCAGGCCTGGCTCACTTAAGCTTCTCTGCCCACCCACCCACACTAATTCCTCCCTCATTCCCACAGTTCACATTAGGTGTCTGTTGTCTCCTGAACTGTGGTCCAAGCTTCTCCCTTTTTGGTGGGGCTGGGGACAGCCCCTTCATGGGGACCGAGGAAGCTGTGCAGCCTCCCCTGCTCTGCCAGACCAATTCTTCTTGCCTGGCAAGGCCCTTGTCTTCAGGGGCAGTTCTGTGTGGACACAGGGCCGAGGTGGGATGTGAGGGAGGCCCTTCGTTGTTTCCGTGCTTTGAAACATTTATTAAATAGAAATGGTTTTATTCACCACCGACAAAGTGGTCAAGATCTGCTGCATAGTGAAAAGAATTGGTGGAGAATAGCTCTTCATGCTATGGCAGCCAGGAAGGGGAGGGAGGGAGTGAGGGAGGGTGAGGACACGAATCAGAATGAATGAACCAGGGACAAGAATACGCCCTTCTACATCACAGCCCCAGTGGCCTGCCCGAGGTGGTGTGTTTAGGAGCAAGACTAGTGCAAGGACCAGGCTGAGGGTCAGAGGCAGGGTTCTGGCAACACTAAAGGCACCCAAAGGGGGCCCCCTAGGTTCTTAGAAGCAGAGGCTTGGCTCGTGGATAGTTTCCACCATTGAGGGTTTGGAGCCTCAGGTGGCCTATCCCAGGGCCCAGGACACCGCTATGACCTCCCTGTGAAAGTGTCTCCATGCTGGCCCTTCTTTTTTTTTTTTTTTTTTTTTTTAACCAAGAACATGTATTGGTACACTGTATACATAATGATCACTTTCATCATGGTTATTTTGTACCTGTACATGATACATCTTGGTTCCCTCACTCTTCCCCACCCCTCCTTTCCATTCCCCCACCCTCCCCTATTTATAGCAGGTTTATTTACATTTTTCCATTTCTCCTTTCTTTTCTTTTTTCCTTCCTTCTTTCCCCCTTCTCCCTTTCTAGCTCTCCTCTCTTTTGAATATTATATTTTACCTCTTTGTCCTTATTTACACTTATGCTTTGTCATGTCAGAGAAACAATTCAATGTGTACTCATGAGTGTCTGATTTATTTCACTTAAGAGTATATTCTCAAGGTGCATCCATTTACCTACAAATGTCTCTAGTTTGTCCTTTTTAATGGCAGAGTGGTACTCCATTGTGTAGAAAAACCACATCTTTTTAGCCATTCATTAGTTGTTGGCCATCTGGGTTGTTTCCAAGACTTAGCTATTACAAACTGTGTTGCCTCTGCTCTTTACCCTATTATAGGCTCTCTGAGCTTCTGGCACCTGACCCCAGCAGATCCTGACCACTTTGTCTGGGGTTACTTAGGCATTAGGATTAGGGCACACCAATACTGTAGTGTTTTAGGGTTAGTTTGAGGATGCCGGCTAGAGTTAAGGCACCAAAACCCTAGAAACTCTCCCAAGGACTTCTCTGAGATGCAGTATAGCAGAGTGCTTAGCAGACATGCTGCGTGGGTTCAAATCTTGGCTAAGCTTGTATGCATATGACCTTGGGCAAGTTTATATTTCCTGTTATAGTAACAAAAAATTTGCAATGTTTGATCATCCTGTATTTAAATCATTGGACTTATAAATGGTTAAATAACATGGCCCAGATAATACAGCTAGGAAGAGGAGGAACCAGTATTTCTGACCCTAAACCTTCTCCCAGTGGTGGTTTCCTGCTCCCTCCAGTGTGACAGCAGAAGGACACACCCTTCAGCAGGGTCTCCATGGTGCTGGAGAGGCAGGGAGCTGGGTGACAGCACTCACATGGCTTCCTTTCTCTTCTCCAGGGCTACACAGAAAGTGTACAGGCGGGTCTAGCTGGCTCCTTGCCAGACACCCTGGACGATGTCTGTGGTCACATGTTTGCACGTCTGTCTGGTAGATATCACCAAATCCTACCGAGTGCATGTGGCTCCTGCTTCTGGGTTGCCCAGTCTGGGGAGCAAGTAGTGGGTGCCGTGTGTGCTCTGCTGGTGGAGAACTCCCTACTGGGGAAGACGCACTTGTGGCTATGTCATCTCTCTGATTAAAGATGGTAGTGAGTGAACCTGGTGCCTGGTAAGGGGAAGGGATGGGGCGGCTGGGCTGGGGTGACTTGCACTCTTACTAGGGTAGTGTGAATAGGACTGGCTGAGAAGGAGGCCTGACACAGGGGTGTAGTAAGAAAACCAGCCCCCCCCTGAGAGGGCAGCTGGGGAGTCATCACAGGCAGATGGGGCTGGCTTAGGACACTGGCCTGAAGACCCTGTGCTTGGTGGTCCAGGGCAAAAATGAATGCCAGGATGAGCATCTCCTGGGGAAGGTCTGGTCTTCCCTCCACAGCGGATCACACCTGTGTGCACCAAGAAGCCTTGACCCAAGTTGCAGCCACCGTGAGAGCTGTGCAGCCCAGGTGGCTGAAGGAGGACAACTAGCCCCAAGCAGGGTACTCCCCGCCTGCTCTCTGCATGGACACAGAGGCAGGAAGCAGAGATGCTGTGTAACACGAGCAGAGGAGCTAGTGGGGAGCCTACCTGGGCAGGCATGTCAGGGGTGGATGACAATGTCTGGTGGCCACGTATAGGACAGCCAAGCCTAGGAATCCAAGCCCAGGGGCAGCTCCTGTCCTGGAGCCCACAGATGGCTCCAATTGCGGGGAACCATAGACCAGAACTTGGCAAAATCAGTCTCTTTGTGCTTCCAGAGGCATATGTGGGTCGGTAGGACCCTGCCAATGTGGACAGAGGACGAACAAATTTGGGAACCCCTAATGTGGCATAGATAGGTGGATCGGTCCGGCCATCCTGCCCCTGCTCCCCGGGCCGCCATCTCGTAGCATACCGTGGCAACGCCTAGACCCTGACGTTGCTGCTCTGCCTGGCAGGTGCCAGGTATGTTGCCCATGAACCAGGCTGGCTGGACGAAGAGCCTGTGAATGTGAGGAAGTTAGAAACACGGTCCCTAGGTGTCAGTTTCAAGTGTTTGAGGTCGGGTCTGTGGCCTCCAGCCCAAGGTCATAGCTTCCTGGGACCCCAAACACCCCATCACATCCTATCCCCACCTGGTACCCGGGAGAGGCCTCCATCTTCTTCCAACTCTCATTTTTACCCACAGCAGCCTCCCTCTGGAGACGACAGGACCTTAGTCCCACAACTCATCTGTAATGCAACATCGCCCTCTGGTGGTAGTGTCTAGAAGCCTCTTCTCTTGCAACCCCAATACCCAGGATGCCATTCTGGGAAGCGCCTCTGAGTAAGGTAGAGTCAACTAAGGTCACCTGTGGTGCAGAAGGATGTGAGGTGGCCCTAGCAAAGGGTAACTGGCTTTC
>PVJO010020614.1:17586-31734 GCA_004026905.1 Hystrix cristata
GAGGGCATTTACAGTAACAAGTTTTCTAAATAAGGGACAGATGACATGTCTTCCTTTTTAAAAAAAAAATTTAACAGGGAGATTTCAGCATTTTGGTTGTCCTTTTTCTATACCCTTATTCTGCTTCTAGAGCAGTGCCCTGCTGCTCCTGTCGGCCACTAGGAGTTCCAACCCAAGCATAACTGGGGGGGAAAATTTTTTCCCTCCTTCCTCCCTTCCTCCCTCCCTCCCTCCTTTCTCCCTCCCTTCCTTCCTCCCTTTCTCCCTCCCTCCCATCCCTTCTTTCTTCATTCCTTGCTTGCTTTCTTTCTCCTGTTCCTCCTCCACCTCTCCTCTTTCTCCCCTTCCTTCTCCTCTCCCTTTTCCTCCCTTCCTCCGTCTTCTCTTCCTCCTCTCTCTTCCTTTTTACCCTGCTGGGGACCAAACCTAGGGCTTTTCACATGCCAGGTAAATGCTAGGTGAGCAAAATGCCCACGTGTTATTTTCTTAAAACTGAAAACAAGAGCTTGCTTAGTGTTTTGTATAAATCTGTATGTCCCTTTGCAGAAAACTGTAACTCTGAGGAAGTGAAGTGAACTTTAGCTAAGATAGCCTGAGATGCTGAGGTGTTCACTTGCCCTGTTCTCTCACCTAGACTTTATCAGTAACTACTCACTGTCACAAATCCAGACCTGAATCATATGAGTTTTTTGTATCCAGGCTACGTCCCATTCCTTAATTTATTCACTTTGGCACAGCATACAGCATATGCCCAATTCCAGGCCAACTCCCTGCAGGGATCTGGGACTCACCACATTATTTGGTGATCGACCATGTACTAGAACTTCAGCTCTTCATAGGTGGAGGTTTAACAAATGATCTAGTTTGAAGGTTCTTAAACTTTTGGGATCGCAGAAACCTTCATGATATATAAAATGAATGTAGAAATGTGGCTCAAACAAACCAGAACTTCACCAAGGGAGCAAATTTCACCAGAACTAGGCTGGCCCACAGCTCCTTGAAAATATCAACATGAACGTTAGCACCCAGGAGAGTCTAGACGGTGAGGCTGCCTTGCATCTCAGGTGGGACCTCGGCACATCATTGAGGCTGCTTGGGAATTCCCAGACTTTCTAAGGTCGCCCCAAACCCACCCACACCTAGCTGCTGTCTTCCTTTCCATGTCACCATCGACCCAGGCCAGAAAGGATTTATGTGCCCTCTGGAGGCAGGGAAGACTGGTAAACCGAAGTTCTGGCTCCCAGCCGTGTTCGTGTCAGGTCAAGGCTCTGGTAACCCTCCGATCTTAGAATCGACTTCCGAGGTCTCTTGCTGGGAGCCTCCCACCCTGCGACATTAAGGCTCAGGGCTGGGCCCAGAGCACTGAAGGCTAAAACCCGTGTTTTTTGCACAGTGAATGTTCTTAATGTTGCTGAACTGTGCACATAAAATAGTTGAATTAGTAAATTCTGGGTTAGGAATATTGTGGAAGCTGCCAGAACTAAATCGGAGGCACCTGTGTTAATCCCTAACCAAATAAAGAAATGAATAAGGAAAGCCAGTTAGTTAGGAGGAGGAATTTCACGGACGCACGGTCAAGAAAAACAGACATGGAAGAGCCCGTTAAAGCTGCCCTGCGCACAAAACCGGGGCCAGATTTCCACAGCAAATCCTTCTGCAGGCACATCTGTCCAATGACTGTCAGCGCAAGCTGGGAGTGGCACCGTTCTGGTCACTGATCTGTGAATCCCCCGGATTTTATTCCTTCAGCCGAGAATTACTCTTTCAAAATATCTTACATAATCTTCCTCATTTCTCCTTAACACCTGACCATTGCCTTAGTGCCTCAACGTTGCCTTTACACTCTCTGAATGCAAACATAATTTACTACAGCACACAAACTCCATTGCAAGCCTGCGCTATTCCCCATTACACGTAATTAATAGAGATTTTTCCTCCATGCCTTGTTTTACCACCATAAAGAATGAAACTGTTGTCCCAGGTTAGCACCTTCCCCAGCTTTTCCCTGTAGACTCTGCTGCCGTAGTTTAAGGTCTGGACTGGATGAACAGAAGGACTTGAGAAAGGGATGCCAGTGGTCACCAACTGGATATGTGGTTGGTGCTGAGAGAGGGGCAGAGGCCACCGTGGCCATCAGATCTGGGTTCTGTCAGTGCAGCTCTGTCCTCTCGGGAGATGAAATAACTTTAAGGAGGACAAGTTTCATTTGGCTTGTGTTAACTTGAAAAATACATTTTCTCCTAGAAACCAGCAGGAGTAATTGACATAAATGATCTCATTTATTTTAGAAATCAAGGATAAACTCAGATTTCAGAAGTCCTACAACTAGAATGTTTTCTCTAGTTTCCCAACTCTTTACCCATTACCGATTGTCACAACAATCCGCCTCCTTCTTCCTGTTCCATAATAAGCTCAATCAGAGAGGTGGAGTGGGAAGTCAGGCTATTTGCTCTCCAGAGTCTTATCATCTTTGCAAATTCACGTGTGTACAGTTTGTATTACTCTTGGTACAACACCTCCTGACTGCAGGCACCCCCAGGGTGGCCAGCGCTCACACACGACTTAACCCGCACTCCCAAACTCACAGGATCCTCCATTGCTCTGAGAGTGCTTGTGTCTTGTAGCTCACAGTGCTTCACTATGGGGACGCCAGTGTCTTTGTATCATGGTGTTCTTCCACTTGTAATAGTATGTAGGTGTCCTTGGGCTTCAGATAATCCTCCATCTCTGCTGGGATGGTGGCACCCAGGTAGTCCTCCAAATGTGTATTGGGGTGCTTGCACGCTTGGGCTCAGATAACTCTTCCCTTCCGTTTGGGGTCTTGGGACCCTTTGGATGGAGGGTCCTCCATCTCTTGAATATCTGGCTTCTTGGCATCACTCTGGGCCTCACTCTCCATTATGGTTCTGGGATCCTTGCGAAAGGGTCTCTTTTAAAATAACTCCAAGTGGCCCCACTATGAAATGTGGGCAGACATCCAGTCATCAGAAAATGCAAATGAACTTACAGTGACCATTTTAAAATGCGCTGCCGCTAGGAATGCTGGGCAGAGCCCTCAGCTTTCAGTTTGTGGTGAACAGGGATGTCTGCAGGTTCAGTTGTAGATGGAGAACATCCTACTCCAATTAGGTCAATCGTGGAAGGAAGGGGCTGCTGCCAAGAGAGCGTCAGTAAAGCAGTAAGGTCAAATCCACCTGCAGGTCGCCATGTCTCCATTCCAGGACTGGTAGTTTCAGGAGCCAGCCCATCACCTCTATTTCATAAACCAGTTATAAGTGGCTTTTATATGCTTGCAACATAAAAATCCTAAATGTCAAATTTAGCCTCATACTTAAGTGCTTCTGGATTTGAATCTCTGCCATGCACAATGTCCTATCCCAGCCCCCAGGTTTGTCCTGCTGAGGGTGACCATGCTTCTCATGTTGGCTGCTTTTGTGCCAAGCGTGGGCCAAGCACATGGCAGGGACTCAGCCCTCCGTGCTGAATGAAGAAACAGATCACTTCTGACAGAGGAAACTCAGGCTCCTGTTGAGAAGGCCTCAGAGATGCAGCTGATACAGTGAAGGAAGGAAAAAGGATGGATGGATGAAAAGCTTAAATGTAAAGTAGGGTTTTGGTGAAGCCATGAAAACCACTGGGCATGGCGGGGGACAGAGGACAGGGACAGTGCACCAGGCTCTCACCCTTCAGCATGACTTGGTTTTCTGACCGGTTAATATTGCACAGCCCCATTAGGCACACGCTCCTGGACTCTGGGCCCTCTGCTCCCCTCTTTGGGTTTCTGTTTCAGGTTCTCTCAACATTCCAGTGTTCAATATTAAAATGTACTAAGAGCAGTGTAAGAAATCCTCATGGACTCACCTCCCAGAGATGGTTTCCTTCATTGCCTTGACCTCTGGCCCAAAGTCAAAATACCTCAATCCCAGCAGCCTCACTAAGGGTCCTGGGTTCCAGCTCCTCCTCCACCTTCTGGTGCTTCTTGAGGAAGCTGCAGGCAGCACCTACAGGCGAGTTCTCATCTTTCTAAACCTGACCTCTCCCCGGCATCCTCCTAAAAGCGTTTGCCACAATCCCAGCCATTATTTCTGACCCCTTCCCCTTGCTCATCCCCATTCGAACCATTCAACTTCTTCCACTTTTGCCCCCAAATGCACCTCCAGATGGTTCGGATCTCACTCTCTTTATCCCCTTCATTTGGTCCGAACTATAACTCTGTCTCTTGGGCCTCAGCTGGTCCAGATGGCTCCTTTTTGAACACTGACCAAGGTCCTCCCTTCAAGCCACTCAGACCATGGATGCAATTACTGAGCATCCACCGTCTTTGAGTAAATGAGGAATAAGTGCCTTTTTGCTAGGTAGACGGTTCCAGGGCGGGCCCCTGTCTCAGGAGGAGTAGACTTCACTTAGTTCCCGTTAGCCCTCCTTGGCCAGTGGTCATGTGCACATGCACCTGGGGGCTTCTCTTTTACCTGCCTGCTGTACCTGCCTATTCAGGGACTCTGCTGCCGCTCCTGCCTCCTCAATCCCATTCTCCACGTTTAGTCAGAGCGATACAAACATACGCGATCACACAGACGAGGACACAAGCACCCCACGCACGGGTCATGTTGCTCCCCAGCTAAAAGTGTATCTATGGCCTCCTGTGCTACAGAAATAGGGTCTGCACTACCTAACGTGGGTGCTGGCCCATCTCGGCCAGGTCCCTGCTGCCCTCGCCTGCCCCTTCTCTCACTCCCACCATCAGTAGTCATTCGGGCTGCCTTTCCTCCTACCTCAAGGTCATTAAGCCTCTTTTTCCTCAGCCTGAGGAGCTTCCCTCGCTGCCTGCTGAGCCCACCTTTGCTTGGGTCTTGGCCCAGACACCCTCCCTGGGAAGCCTCGTTACCCTCTGTCCCTGCAACCCAAGAACCTGCCTCCCCTGATCCCTGTCATAGCAGAGCATGAATCCAGCTATCTGCATACTCCCAAAGCTCCCAAGGAGCTCCTTCTATGCAAGACCTTAGTTGCCACATCTCGGCCTTATCCCCAGCGCCCACTCGGCCTCTGGCCCACAATAAACATGAGCATAATCTTACACACAAACACCAGCTCACGCTGCCCCCTGGTGCAGAAAACCACACAAGGAGAAAGCCGGCACCTTCAGCGGTCCGCGAGGGTAGGACATGTTGGCAGAGGTGAGCTTGGTTTTGGAAGAGGAGTGCCCCTTCTGTAGAGGAGACTTCCATGGAGAGGGATTCACTCTTCTCTTTTGTTTTGCCTGCCTCAGAGAGGCACACGCTCAGGTGAATTGTGTGAGAAGTGTGATGGCACCTGCTCTGAGCCACCACCAGGTCCCGCAGCGCTGCCCACTGTCCGGTGCCTGTTGGCTGGATGTGAAAAGCACTGCCGGAGGCAGAAAAGAACACCCGCAACACAGTAGCTGCCTCCACATGGTTGCTGAGGGACTGAAAGGGGAGAGAGCGGAGGGCCTGGGGCAGGTGAGAGGAACGACCTAGGACTTTTTTGTCCTGGGCCAAGGGAAGCTTCGGCAGGGAGGGGTGCAGCCGTGAAGGACCTTGTTGCTGAGCCAGGGAATGTGGATGCTTGCCCATACTGAGGGAGTACAGGGTGACTGCCCCAGACCCGTCTCCTAGCAGGTGTGTGCTGGGGACCAGCACGGGCCGGAGAGCGGGCCGAGCGTGCAGGGTGAGAGACACTGTGGCCTAATGGGAACAAGAAGAGGTAGGCTGGCCTCCCCCCAGGGTGAGGAACCCTGCGTCATCTCAGAACCTATGTTCTCTATGGCTCACTCCACAAAGACCTTGAAGATGAATGGACTTGGCCTCCATGCTCTGTCACAGACCGGGTCCTTGAACCTGGCCAGAGTTGATGATTATCAAATACCCGGGAGTGAGCCAAGGACGTGGCACCGCATCTGCTCCCCAAAAGTAGGACAGGCTGTAGACAGTCTCCACTGAAAGCCAGTCAGAGGCTGAGGGCTGAGGCTGCTGTGTACACTCTCGGCTCTGTGGTAGCAGGTGAGAGAACATGGGTGCAAGGTCAGGTCTGCGTGGTGCTGTGGTTCCGAGACTCAAGCCTGGATCCTTTTTGGTGCTTGGCCCTTTCGCTGTCTCAGCAGCCTAAACCTGCTGAGGGGGAGGAGGCTTTGCTGAAATTTCTGCTTGGGACCACAGGATTTCTGCAATGGGTGGACCCTGGAGAGGGACCAGTGGGCTGGGGACATGAGATCTGGCTGCCACAGGGTCATCCCAGTGTTCCAAGATGCTCAGAGAGTCTGTAAAAGGGTAACAAGTATGGAGGGGAAGGGATTTTATTTACCAGTACTTCGTATAAGTTATATATATATTTGAGACAAGGTCTTGCTTATATAATTCAGGCTGGCCTTGAACTCATGGCAATCCTCCTGCCTCAGCCTCCCCAGTGCTGGGATCACAGTGTGCGCCACCACACCTGGCTATAAGTTACTCCATTAAATTGTCAAAAGAACTCTAGAAGGCAGATGCTATTGTATCCTGCTCTGTAGATGAAGTCTAGGCCCAGAAGGCTTAAGTGATATGGCCAAATCGCACAGCTACAAGGTTTCAATCAGCTTTCTGACCCTCACCCTTGCTCAGTGGTGTTTTTCCTGCTTTCCCCTGGGTGACAGCTGACAGGCCTTGTAGGGAGCTCACAGCTGTGTGGACACTTACATGGTTTCCTCTTTCTTCTCCAGGGCCACAGGGAAGCTACACGGGCAAGTCTAGCTGTTTCTCATGGTTGTTGAGATTTTAGACACAGAGATCTCGACATGGCTCCTTATTATATCCGCAAGTATCAGGAGAGTGACCGAAAAGCTGTCCTGGACTTGTTCTCCAGTGGCATGTTAGAGCACATCCCTGCCACCTTCCGCTACACGCTGGTCCTGCCCCAAACCCTTCTGTTCACACTTGGGGTGCTCCTCTCTGTATTCCTGGTCTCGGGCTCCTGGCTCCTGGTCGTTGTATCCAGCTTCATTCTGCTCGTTTTGCTGTGGTTCCTTGCTGGATATACCTGGAAGAAGCGTGTGAACACAAGCTTGCGCACGGACCTGGCTGACATCCCCAAGTCCTACCTGAGTGCACGTGGCTCCTGTTTCTGGGTGGCCGAGTCTGGCGGGCAGGTGGTGGGCACTGTGTGCGCTGTGCCAGTGGAGAGCCCTCCGCTGGGGAAGAAGCAGCTGAAACTGAGTCACCTCTCGGTGGCCATGGAGCACCGAGGAGAGGGAATAGGGAAAGCCCTGGTCAGGACTGTCCTCCAGTTTGCCCGGGACCAGGGCTGCAGTGAAGTTGTGCTTTACACCAGTGTGCTGCAGTTTGCGGCCCTGGGCCTCTACCAGAGCCTGGGCTTCCAGAAGACGGGCCATTCCTACTACACTAGGTTCTCGAGGCTGAGGGGGACACCTTTGTTCCACTTCACATACTGCCTCCCTTCTGCTCAGGGTGGGGGCCTGTGACCTCTTGCCTTGTGGATCAGTCAGGATCTGATCAGCTGTGCTGTAGCAATAAGCAAACGCTGACTCTCGCTGATAGACACAATAAAAGCTCCTTTCTTGTGCACCTCTGCGGCTGCTGTGTTTGATGGTGGGATGGGAGTGCTGGCTGCTCCAGTCGCCGCTCTGTTTCATGTCCCTAACAGCATAGTGCTATTGCATAAAAAACAATAAACTTTTATTTAACTGATGATTCTGTACCAGCAGTTTCTTTTTTTTGCATCTGAAGGTTTATTTACTTGACAAAAATACAAAGCAATATTATCATGAACAGAGAGAACTGTGCTTAATGAAATCTAAAGCTTATGCACTTTTAAAAGTGTACACAAACATCACAAAATACAAAAATAAAATCCCAATGTTTGACTAATAAACCAAGAACTCCTCTAGGAAATTTTTTTTGGTTGCCTAATTTTATTTTGCTCTTTATTTATATTTTGGGTTTCTCATATAAGAGAAACCATGCAATATTTAATATTGAGTGTCCAATTTTTTTTGCTTAACATTATGGTCTCAAGGTATATCCATTCTACAAACAACTCGAATTTATCCTTCCTTATGATAGAGTAGTACTCTGTCATACGTAAGTACCACATTTTCCCTAAGCATGGTGGGGCAGTCCTCAGCGGGAGGGTGAGGCAGGAGGACTGCTGTGAGTTTGAGGCCAGCCTGGGCTGCATAGTGAGCTTAATCCTGGACTATGTGGCAAGACCCTGTCTCAAATACATGCATACATACATACCACATTTTCTTTATCCATTCATCTGTTGAGGGACATATAGTTCCCTTCCGAGACTTAGCTATTATGAGTTGTGCTGCTATAAACACGGACGTGCACATATCACTGTAATATGACGTCTCTCACTGTTGCAGGAAGATACTTGGTTGGGGAATAGCTGGGTCAAATAGATTCTCTATTTTTAGTTTTTTGAGTAATCTGCATACTGATTTCCATAGCGGTTGCATTAATTTACATTCTTACCAGTGATGTACAAGGGTTCTTTTTTCCCTGCAGCCTCTCCAGCATTTGTTATCATTTGATTTCTTAATGATAGCCATTCTTTCTAGAGTGAGATGGAATCTCAGCGTTGCTTTAATTTGCATTTATTGCATTTATCTAATGGCTATCTGTGCTGAACATTTTATCATGTATTCAACAGCCATTTGTGCTGCTGCTTCGGAAAAGTGTCTATTCATTTCAGTTGCTCATTTTTGATTGAGTCTTGTTGGGGGGGGTCTAGTTTTTTGAGTTCTTTATATATTCTAGCTATTAGTCCTCTGATGAATAACTGGCAAATATTTTTCACATTGTGTAGGTTATCGCTTCACTCTGTTGGTTTCTTCTACTGTGCATAAGCATTTGTTTGATATGATCACATTTGTTGATTCTTCATATTATTTCCTGGACAATTGGAGTTCTGTTCAGAAAGTCCTTGCTTACGCCTATGTCTTCAAGAATTATACCTGTTTTATTTTCCAGCAGGTTAAGTGTTTCTGTTTTTAATATGTAGATCTTTGATCCACTTGATTTTAGTTTAGTACATGGTGAGAGATACAGGTCTAAGTTCAATCCTTGGCATGTGAATAGCCAGTTTTCTTGGCACTGTTTGTTAAAGAGGCTATCTTTTCTGTAGCTTAAGTTTTTGGCCCCCTTGTCGAAGATCAGGTAGCTGAATGTGCCTGCAGTTGTTTCTGCATCCTCTTTTCTGTTCCATTGATTCACATACCTGGCTTTTTTTTTTTGCCAGTACCATGCTGTTTTTATCACTGTAGCTTTGCAGTATAACTTGAGTACAGGGCTGTGATGCATCTGCTTGGGTCTTGCTATCTTGCTCTGTGCTGTTCTAGGTCTCTTCTGATTTTACACAAGTTTTATGAGTGCTTTCTCTAGTTCTGTGAAGCATACCATTATTATTTTGATTGGGACTGCATTAAATCTATATAAATTTTGGAAGTATGGCCATTTTGACTTATTGGTTCTGACTATCCAGAAACAAGGGATACCCTTCCATTTTCTGATATCCTCTTTGAGCTCCTTTTTCAGTTTTGCTGTAGTTTTCATTGTGGAGGACTTTCACTTCCTTGGTTAGATTAGTTCCTAAGTATTTAATTTTTCTTGATGCTATTGTGAAAGGTATTGCTTTCCTAATTTATCTCTCAGAGAGTTGATTATTGGTATATAAGAATGCTATTGATTTTCATGTGTTGATTTTGTATCCCACTACACTACTGAATTTGGCAATTCTAGGAGTCTTTTGGTGGGATTTTGGGGGGGTTTTCTATATAGAAGATCGTGTCTTCTATGTTATCATCATGAAAATAATGATAATTTGACTCCTTCGCTTCCTATATACATATCCCTTTTATTTCTCTTGCCTGATTTCTCTGGCTAATGTTTCGAGTACTACGTTTTATATGAATGGTGATATAGGACCTCCTTGTCTTGTTCCTAATTTTAGCGGGAAAGCTTTCAGCTTCTCTCCATTTAATATGATATTGGTCATTGGTTTCTCATAAATGGCTTTTATCAGATTGAGATAAGGTTCTTCTATACTATCTTTTTTTTTTTTTTTGCTGCTGGGGATCGAACTTGGGCCCTTGTGCCTGCGAAACAAGCACTCTAACCACTGAGCTAAATCCCCAGCCCTATACCTATCTTCTTCAGGGTTTCTTTTTTTTTTTTTTTAAATCATGAATGGATGTTGGATTTTGTCAAAGACTTTTTTTCCTGCACCAGATGAGATCATCATGTGGTTTTTGTCCTTGCTTCTGTTTATTTGGTGTGTTACATTATTGATTTGCATGTGCTGAACCATCCATGCATCCCTGGAATGAATCCTACTTGGTCATTATACATGATCTTTTTAATGGTTTGTTGCATTCTGTTTGTTAATCTTGTTGAGGATTTTTGCATCTATGTTCATTAAAGAGATTGGTCTGTGATTTTCTTTTTATGTTGGGTCCTTGTCTGATTTTGGAATGAGGGTAATGCTAGCTAGCTTCCAGGAATAGCTTTGGGAGTACTGCTTCTCTTTTGATTTCATTAAAGAGTTTGAGGAGTACTGTTGTTAGATTTTCTGTAAACTTCTTGCAGAATTTGGCAGTGAATCAGTTGGGATGTGGGCTTTTCTTAGTAGGTGTCTTATTTTTGTCATTGCTGAGACAAAATATCTGACACCCAAAGTTAAAAGAGGAAAGGTTTATTGCAGTTCACAACTTGTAGACTTTTCAGTTCATAATTGGCTGGGTCTAAGACAGGATGGCACGGCAGGGGGGCATCATAGAGGAGAAACAGTTTGTGGCAAGCAGAAGGCAGCAAAACAGAGAGGAAGCAGCAAGCGATGAAGCAGCAGTAAGTACAGCAAACTTCTTTCTGTCCCTTATATTGTGTCTGGGCTACATGTCTTTAGGGTGGGTAGCACTCACGCTCAGAGTAGGCCTTCCCATTATCCACACCCAGAACTCGGCCAAAACAATCAGTGGGCTAATTCAGTAATCACACACCCTTGATCCCAGCATCACACACTCTAGAGCCAGCCACCTCCAAAAAGTCCCACCTACGACCACATAAGGCTTTGAGGTGACATCTAGACACAGACTATAGCAGTAGGGTTTTTAATTATCTCTTCTATTTTATTGCGTGATATTAGATTATTTGAGATTTTAAATCTTGGCTTAGCTTTGGTAGTTCATATATATCTAGGAATCTATCCATTTCTTCTGAATTCTCCATTTTATTAGAGTACAGGTTCTCAAAGTAGTTACTAATGATCTTCTGGGTTTTGGAGGAGTCCATTGTGATTTCACCTTTTTCATTTCTACTTGCATTTATTAGGGTCTTTTCTTTTTTGTTTTTGTTTTTATTTTTGTAAGATTGGCTAGGGATTTGTTTATTTTTTCTTTCAGAGAACCAGCTCTGTGATTCACTGGTTCTGTGTTTTTTTTTTTTGTTTTGTTTTTTAGTCTCAGTTTCATTATTTCTGCTCTGATCTCTTTAACATGCTTCCTTGTACTAGCTTTGGATTTGTACCGGTCCTGCTTTTCTAGGACTTTGAAGTGAATCATTAGGTTATTTATTTGGACTTGCTCTGTTATTCTGCTGTGGGCACTCACAGCTGTAAATGCCCCTCTTTGTTTCATTGTGTCCAGTTCATTCTTGTGTTCTGCCATTATCATTTGGTGGTATGAACAAATGTCTTCCTTGATTTATTCTGTGACACATTGATTATTTAAGAAAGTTTTGATTAATTTCCATGTGTTTGTATAATTTCTGTGGTTTCTTTTGCCATTGATTTCTAGTTTCATTCTGTAATGATCTGATAATACGCATGGGATTTTTTTTTTTTTTTTTTTTTGTGCTCGGATCAAACTTAAGGCCTTCTGTTTGCAAGGCAAGCGCTCTACCACTTGGGCTAAATCCCCAAACCCTATGGGATAATTTTGATTTTGCACTTACTTATGCATGCTTTATGGGCTAATACGTGGTCTGTTTGGAGAAAGTTCCATGTGCTGCCAAGAAGAATATATATTCTGTTGTTGCTGGGGGGACACACTCGTAATCTATGTAGTTTATTTGTTTGAAGATTAGTTCAACTCTGATATTTCTTTGTTGATTTTTTTGTCTAGTTGGTCTATTTGTGACAGTGGGCACCAGTTCCCCCACTCTAATTACGTTGATGTCTATCTGATCTTTTATGTCCAGTAGTGTTTGTTTTCTGAAGTTGGGTGTGCTGGTGTTCAGTGCATACATGTTTATAAATGTTGTCTCTTCCTGATGAATTGTTTCCTTAACCAATATGTAGTGACCTTCTTTGCCTCTTCTGATCAGTTTTAGATTGAAGTCCGCTTTGTCTGAAAATACAGGGGCTGTTTCTGCTTGTTTTCTGGGCCTTGTTGTATGCAATATTGTTTTCCATATTTTGATTTTTAAGCCGAATTTCTTTTCGAATCAAATGTGTTTCTTGTATGCTGCATATTGTTGGGTTTTATGATCCAACCTGTCAACCTGTGTCCTTTGATTGGGGAATTGAGACCATTCACATTGAGAGTTTTACTGAAAGGCACTGAGTTATCCCTATCACTGCTTTATTTTCCTGTTGCTGATTTCCTTGCTGCTGCTGCTTCTTCTTCTTCCTCTTCTTCCTCCTCCTCCTCTTTCTCCTTTCTGTCTAACTGCTCAATCTGCTTGCTAGATGTTTTTGCATTGTTCTCTCGCTAAGATATTCTTGAGAGTTTTTTGGAGGGCTGATTTGGGGGTCCTGAATTTCTTGAGATGTTCTTTGTCATGGAAATACCTTATTTTTCCATCAATTTTGAAAGAAAGTTTTGCAGAATACATAAATCTGGGTTGGAAGTTGTTGTCTTTTCAGGTTTGAAACACTTCAAGCTCTCCTGGACTTTAAAGTTGGTCTTGAGAAATCTGCTGCAATTGTGAAGGATTTGCCTTAATAAGTTGCTTTTCTCTAACTGCTTTTAAGATTCTGTCCCTGTATTAGACTTCTGGTATTTTGACTGTAATGTGATGTGGAGAGGTTTTCTTTTAATCATGGCTATTTGGGGTCCTATATTTCTCAGTTATCTCTGTATACTTAGTTCTTTCTCTGTATTCAGAAAGTTTTCTGCTATTATTTTTTTTATTTTTATTTTTACCAAGAACATGCATTAGTACATTGTATACATAATGATCATAATCAACATGGTTCTTTTGTACCTGTACATGATACATCTTGGTTTTCCCCCCTCTTCCCCCTTCCCCTCCCGTCCCTTCCATTCACCCACCCCTCCCTATTTGCAACAAGTGTAGTTACACTTTACCATTTTTTCCCCTTTCATCTTACTTTTCTTTTAACCTTCTTCTTTATCCCCCTTTTCCCTATCTAGTTCTCTCTTTTGAATACTATCTCTCTTTTTTTTAAAAACAAAATATCTATTCTACCCCTTTGTCCTTATTTACACTTATGGTTTCTCATATCAGAGAAACAATTTGATGTGTATTAATAAGTGTCTGATTTATTTCACTTAATAGTATGTTCTCAAGGAACATCCATTTACATACAAATGACTCTAGTTTATCCTTTTTAATGGTGGTGTAGTACTCCATTATGTAAAAAAACCACATCTTTTTTAGCCATTCATCAGTTGTTGGGCATTTAGGTTGTTTCCAAGACTTAGCTCTTACAAATTGTGCTGCTATGAACATGGTTGTGCATATATCACTGTGATATGATGATTTTAATTCTTCTGGGAAGATACCAAGCAGAGGAATAGCTGGGTCAAATGGAACCTCTAGTTGTAGTTTTCTGAGGAATCTCCACACTGATTTCCACAGTGGTTGGACCAGTCTACATTCCCACCAACAGTAGAGGAGGGTTCCTTTTTCCCCGCAGCCCCGCCAGCACTTGTTATTGGTTGATTTGTTGATAATAGCTATTCTTTCTGGAGTGAGATGGTATCTTAGTGTTGTTTTGATCTGCATCTCTCGAATGACCAATGATGTTGAACATTTTTTCATATATTTATTTGCCATTTTTATTTCTTCATCTGAGAAATGTTTATTCATTTCAGATGCCCATTTTTGGATAGGGTCTTTAAATTTGGGGGGTTTGATCTTTTTTGAGTTCTTTATATATTCTGGATGTTAG
>PVJO010020615.1:0-31643 GCA_004026905.1 Hystrix cristata
AGAGGGGAAAGGGAAAATATGGAAAATGATGAATGAACCTGATATAAATAGGGGGGGAGGGAGGAGAGGGGAGGGGCGGAGGAGAGGGGGAGAACCAAGATGCACCATGTATAGGTACAGAATAAATGTAATGAATGTGATCAATGTATGTAGAATGTACCAATACATGCTCTTGGTTTAAAATAAATAAAAAAAAATTAAATGATTACAAAGTTATTGACATTTGCCATGGCAATTAAATACCATGATTCTGTGAAATGAGGATATCGCAGATTGTCAGACACATTGTGTCTTTGCAATTGTAAAATGTGTAAAAAGTATGTTTAGCAAAATGTTTTAACTTCTAAGTCAAAAAAGAAAAAAGAAAAAAAAGGAACAAAACCATTATTATTAAAAAAAAACATCATTATAACTATGGTAAATGGCCAAGGGGGCATGTTTATAATGGGACATGTTTATAATCTTGCTTTTGTTATGGAGAAGAAAATAAATGCAATAAGTGTTTCATTCATTTTTTACTACAACAACCATCCCGTTTCCTCAAAGACTCTTACTAAATCAAGATATTATTCTTCCTCTTGTTCAGTTTATTTAATCTCAAGGACCCTGCTATCTCTCCTTGAAATTGAGTTTCTGCTGTTTAACCTTCCCTACTCCCAATCCAGTCCATCAAACCACTTTGTATATGGTTAACCTGAATTATATAAAAGGCTTCGATGTTTAGAGACAGGGTTCCCACGTCTGATTGAATTCTGGTAGCGAGGTTAGATAGCGTCATGGAATGAGCATTTATGTAACATCACTGATGCTGACTTATCTGAGTTTTAGTCCTTACTCTGTCAGAAGCTCTGTATTAGTCAGCTTTCCTATTGCTGGGACCAAATACCTGACACCCACAGCTTGAAGGAGAGGAGGTTTGATTTGGCTCAGGTTTCAGAGGACTCTGTCCCTGGTTAGCTGGCTCCAAGGCTGAAACATCACGCAGAAGGGCCTAGAGCAGGAAAGCCACTTCGTTCCTGGTGGCCAGGAGGCAGAGCACAGGAGCAATGCCAAAGAAGGGACCAGAGAACAGATACAGACCCCAAGTTCACACCTCTGTGACCCGTCACATATACAGAAGTGTGTTTTACTAATTTCCCGAGTGGCTCCCAAGCCAATCCAGTTAACATTAAGCTTAACCATCACAAGTCCTAAATGATAAAGAATATCCATCTTTAAAAAGTCGAGGTAAAATTTAACAATAAAGCAATAGAGGGAAAATCAGGTATATGACAAGAATTGCTTCTATAACCCACTTAACATTATTCTGTCTGAACTAGTAATGGGAAATATAACATACAGAAAAGGGAACCAAATTATTTTTATTTATGATTATGTATACCTAGAAAAATATTAAAAAATTATATTTGAAACAGTATAGAAAATTTCAATAAGGTAGTCAGGTGACATCAATTTCAAAATCAATAGTTTTCCCATTTGCCAGCAATAACCACAAAGAAACTATAATGTAAGAAAATATTTAGTAATAATAAAGAAGTTCTTTACTAGAATGTTAGGGAAATAAAATGATGTACTTTGCTTCTGAATGGAAAGATTGAATATGAAAACATCTATTATTTCTAAACTAACTTATAGATATAATGCATTTCTAATAATACTACCAATACAGTTTTCTTTGGGAACTTGGCCAAATTATGCTAAAATTTGTTTAGAAGACTGAATGTGAAAATGTCATGACTTACTTTTTTGAAAAGCGTGAGTAGTAATTCTTCCATAAGAAGTGACAAAAATTAAATAATGTGAGACTGAAATAAGAATAATAAGGCCATCAGTGAAACAGAGAGCTCTGAAAATGTTCCTCATATTTATAATAACTCATCATGATTTCTATAAAAACCTTAGATAAAGAACATGTTGATGGGTGCTGGGGATTTAGCTCAGCAGTTAGAGCGCTTGCCTCAAAAGCAGAAGGCCCCGAGTTCCATTCCCAGCACCAAAAAAAAAAAAAAAAGAACATGTTGATTAAGAGATGTGACCAAGGAGCTGGAGAAAAAAATAAAATCAAAATTTCACTCTTTTACTATACAGTACAATAAATATTAGATGGAGTAGAGCTATAAAAATCCTAGAAAATATACACACTTAAGTAATTTTAAGATGAAGATGGATTTTTCTAAGCATAAAAGCAGTGTAGGAAATACAGTAGAATAAATTATAAAGCAAAATTCATTTAAAAATATAAGCAAATTTATGAATTTGGAAAAATATATACAAAAAGCATTATTGTCACAATGTTAGTTATAAAAAGAATACAAAGGAGCCAGGAATGGTGGTGCATCCCTGAAATCCGAGTACTCTAGGAATCTGAGACAGGAGGATTCCAAATTTAAGCCCAGCCTGAGCAATTTACTGACTTAGCAACACCCTGCCACAAAATTAAAAAGCAATAGCAAAAAAACTAAGAAAAGGACTGAAAATCTAGCTTAGTGTGAAGGGCCTGGGTTCAATTCCCAGCACCACCACAATCACACACACATGCACACACACACACACACACACACACACACACACACAAAGAAAGAAAAGTACAGAACAAATGTATAAAGATTCATTATGAACAGTAAGAGGACCATAACTATTCAACCAACAAAAATAAAAAAATTTCAGTCTCACTAATAATCAAAGAAATTCAGATTAAAGCAATAATTATAAATCTTTTAAAAAGACAGATGTATGTATTAAGTATACACTGCATGTATCTAAACATAGTTGAATATTTAATATGTAGTACTGGCAAGATAAATACATTTCTTATGGCATAGCTTGATGTGCACACATCTTTTGGAAAGTAATTGTACAAAGGCAGGCAGATACTACAAGTTACTTTAAATCAGTGGTTACTACTTCCAAGGAAATAATCAGAGATGAAATGGAAAGCACATGGGAAATAAGCAGGAAGCACAATGATTTAAAGTAGAATAACCTAAAGAGTACAATTCTCTTTAAAATTAAATATGTATACTTATTTATACATGTACATATGTACATGGTAAAGGCATTGAAACAACGGTTATTTATATATATGGTTGAATAAATTTTGTATTAAAATTTTTTGTATTCAGCATGTACTGCCTTTATAATTGGAAAAACAACAATTGAATATTATATTTAGAGTTAAAAATATTCTTCTCCCTTTTCCCGTGAACTAAGAGGTATAAGTGATCTAAAATTCCCTTTTTCTGGTGTCTCACTTTATCTTTCTTTTTTTTTTTGTTTTGTTTTTTTTTTTGTTGTTTGTTTTTTGTTTTTTGTGGTGCCGGGGATCGAACTCAGGCACTTGTGCTTGCAAGGCAAGCACTCTAATCATTGAGCTAAATCCCCAGCCCCTCTCACTTTATCTTTCAAGATACTTTTTCTCATAAAATCCTACAGCTTCTCAGTAAAGAAACAAATGATTTTCTTGTAATTATGAATTTTCACTTTAACTGCTTTATATAACATGATCATCAAAAGTTTTTGATTCACTGACTGGGGATGTAGCAGAGTGACAGAGTGCTTGCCCAACATGTGTAAGGCCCTGCGTTCAATCCCAAGCACCAAAAAAAAAAAAAAAAAAAAAAAGTTCCTGACTGATTCACATTTCAGTCAGTTTAATATTATCTTCAGCCACATAAATAGTTAAGGGAGATTATTTTGGAAAAAATCCAAGGGTAAAAGTAGATATCACTATTCCAATATTTTAAAAAGTAATTTACACGAATTCTTTCTTTGGACTGGTAGAGTTCAATAATTGCAGCTAAGAAGAAATTTTCCAAGATTGAGTTTAATCTAAAGTCAATTTCTCATTCTCTTTATGGTTGCCATTACAATTAATATCAATGGATTCTGGATATTATATGGCCAAAAATAATCTTGATTCAAACTATGATCTTAAAACTGATCTTTAAGAAAAGATACCTTTCCCTAGATAGATTCTTGGATTTCGTTAAGGAAAAAAGGTTCAATTTAGATTATTACACTTAACTTTTGAGACTAAAATGTGGAAAAGCATGTTCCAGGGTAAATTTAGCTAAACTTTGTAGGTGTGGTAGGTGGAAGTTCTTTTGGGTTGAGATGCGGGACACCTAGGTATTCATGTAGGTATTTATGGATGTCCTTGAAGTTATTTTTATAATTTCAAATAACAGACGCATACATTCTCCCATGGAAGAGTTGCTACTTTTATTTTTCCAGCTTTTGTTTTCTTGCTTTTGCTTTTCAAGAAAATCTTATCCCAGACATGAGCAGTTTCATGTGACTTTGATTAATAAAAGGCTATAAATAACATCATTTCAGTTTGGCAAACAATTTTAAAACCCATAGTTCATTGGATAAGGATGAAATTTGGATCTACTGACTACACTTCAAATCTCATGTGCCACCATACTACTTAGGAATGTTTTAAATGGAAAAAATTTTGGTTTCTCTTCAGTAGAATTTATTTTTATTTTTTTCATAGTCAAAAGCATAAGAACCTTAACAAAAATTTGTATATAGATGAATATATAAGTAGATAGATAGACGGATAGATAGATAGATATAGTATTAACATTTGGAGCTACAGATTTTAATTGGATTCTACAGCAGATAATTTGTTCGGATTTCTTTGAGTGATTGTGTACACATGGATCTCTAGAATTTATTTGTTCCTCTCAGAATTTTCTGTACTGGGAAGAAACTGTTGTTGGTCTGGTTTATTTTGGGAATACTGTTGATGGCCACACACAGCACAGTTGTAGCAATGAAGGCACAAGTGTTTGGGGCTGGAAGGCTCATGAATTCTCACAACATTACAGTAAGTTCAGCAGGAAATGTCTTTTTGGTGAACAATTAGAAAACTTCAGTAATGCTGGATCTTGAAGCAGCTTGAGAGAATGTTCTTCAAGGTGCCTTTAAATTTTACTTTGATATTGAATACTCTGATCAGCTACTTTTGAGTAGGAGATGGAAAATGGGGAGAGAAAGATCTCATTAGTTTATCATCAATGGTGGAGGAGACAGATAGGACAATTTATAGGTATAAATGAGGTTGTTAGTGATTAGAGAGTAAATTTTTAAAACTAAATTGAGAGTTTGAATATGGCAGAATCAAAGTTTCCAAATCTTCATGTCATTTCCCCCACCAATCCCATTGTTTTATTTTTTCCTATGACGAAATAAAAAACTCTTACAATTAACAAGTAACAGAGAAAAAATTTCTCAAGTGAAGTTTATGATTTGCATTTATTGTTCATTAGTGAACCCTATTTCCAACAGTTGCTTTTCTGACTTTTAGGGAAACAATTCAATGAAATTTATTATTTTTCTCTTAAACCTATCCAAAAGAGAGGTGTGTGTGTGTGTGTGTGTGTGTGTGTGTGTGTGTGAAAAATGTCCCTAGGATCAGCTCTATTTGCATTGGTATTTCCAGTGGAAATGTCAAGTGTGACCTTTTTCTTGTTTGGGTGTCTAATCCTATTTTAAAGCCCTGTCACGCCCCTGCTGAGGGTCAGTGCCCTTCTGAATAGAACTTCTGCACCTGCTCCCCCTTTCTTCTCCTCTTCTTCCCCTCTGAGTAGAACTGGAGGATGTTCCGGATGGCAAACAAAACAATACTATGCTTCAATGACTGCAGTGACAGAAAATCATTCCAGACTTGGGAATTTGGTAGAGTAAATTTAGAAAGCTTGAGAAAATAAACACAAAAATAAGCAAACCTGAAAAGAGGAAAAGAAAAAACATGAAGGAATATTGCATTTCTTTGCTGCACATATCAAAGTTAACATGCCCTTGAACTTTTCAATGGATAAATGGAGGCTTTGAGGGAAAAAGCCAGCTCTAGCAAATATAGTATGCTCAAATCAGTCATTAATATTTTGCCTATAGGAGAAAAATTATTAATATAAAAAAAACTTGGGAAATATAACAGAGGAAATCTAAATCATCAAAGTGACTGGATTTGGTTTCCCAGAATTCTCCAAATAGAAATCTGAATAAGTATACTTAGTGGAGCTGAGTAAATGAATACAATTTTATTAGTAAAAGGATTATATCTTCATGCTCACTATCATTTAAGGATAGTATACTATAAAAACAGCCCTTTGCTACTGCTTTTGTTGGATTATAATTTTCTATCATTGGATGGGGACTAGAACAATTCAGGTTGGAACATAACCGTACTTAAATAGGTAATCTGATACTTTATCATATTAGTTTTAAAGCTAACTGTAGGTAAAAGGCTGAATTCACGGTGAAACTGCTAAAACTATGAAGTTCAATATCAAAAGTTTTACTTGATGCTCTTTCATCACAGAATCCTGAGATTGTTTTCCAGTCATATTCATTTTCTCACTGTTTTCCCTAAAATCATGTATATTTCCACATTTTCTTATAAAATATGTCTTAACGGTGTACTCTCAGATTGTTATCCAAGCGCATTTTATCTTTTATCTTTGTACCATGTTCCAAAATCCAGTTTAGTATGTAACTCTTCAATGCATGGGTCTCCACCTTTCTGTCATGATCTTATGTCTTGATCCGCAATAGTTTCCTAACTGGTTTCCTTGCTTGCACCTTCCCTCCTCTACCCAATCCTTTGTGCATGCCCCTGCAAGAGCAACCTTCCCAGGAGATACTATGATGCTTTCTTCAATACCTCCAAATCCAGAAGTTACATATGAAAAGGTTAGTGATTTCTCAAGTCTAATCAAACAAGTAGGAATGTAAGTGGTAGAAGTGGACAGTGCTGGGTTCAGAATATTTCAGAGAGCATGGACCTAGACCTAGAACTGGGTGGAGGTGGGGCTTGAAACAAGCCTGAAGACACAGAGGGATTTGGCTTGAGGAGAAGAGGCAAAGAAGGGCACAGGGATCAAAGACACAGAAGTGTTACGGAGTTTGACTGGCAAGGACAAGAGTTGTGGGAGATGCATCTGAAAAGTAGGTTAGGATTTGCCCATGGTGGGCTGTGATTATCAGCTTATAGATTTTTGTCCTTTATTTTTGGGAAGCCAGTTGAAGGTGTTTGGGCAGGGTAATGATACTATCATCTAGAAAGACTCATTTACTGGAATAGAGGTTGGGTGGGGATGACTGGGTGGAGATTCCTCAGAGGAGGCCGAGAAACAAGTTAGAAGACAGTTGTTGTAATCAGGTGTGTGTGAAGGGCTTGGTTCCAGCAAAGGTAATGAGGAAAATGAAGGAAGATAGGAGAATGCTGGAAAGCGCATATTTACAGGATTTGGAAATTAAATGGGTATGAGGGAGAGGATTAAAAATGACTGTAGGAGTTCAAATTTGATGACTAGGAGGAACAAAGCATCCAGGACAAGAACTTGGGGTTCTATGTGAAATGAAAAGAGGTTTCAGATGTCATTTTGAATGGCTGTAATTCATTTCATTGAAAATGTCACACATGTACATTATGGTGTGTCCTCATCCATGTATTTACCAGATACCAGTATTGTGTAACTTCTGGCTCTTTCCCAAAGTCAGAATGACTGGGAAAGGTAAACATTTTGAATCAACTCAGGACATCAAGGCAGCCACAACAGCTCAACTGAAGACACAAAAGAGGACTTCCAGTACTGCTTTAGAAAGTGGCAAGAGTGATGAAATAAGTGTATTAAAAACAAAGGGGAGAGGGTTGGGGATTTGGATCAATGGTAGAGTGCTTGCCCAGCAAGTGCAAGGCCCTAAGTTTGATCCACAGCACCACCTCCCCCCCCCCCAAGAAAGAAAAGCAAGGAAGAGTATTTTGAGGGGGATTAATGGCAATACGCCTTTTCTTGTAATTAAAAAAAAAATTAAGTGCTGTTTTTTGATTACACCTTGTAGATTGAAATACAGCATTTGCATTCCAGAGTCCTTATTAAAAATGAACATTTAGAAATTATATTGAGTGGTAGTTGAAGACTTCAAAATGATAAATGTGCAAATAACGACTAGATTTTGGGTAGTGCTCATTTTCATGAGGTCACAAAGAGAAAGCAAGGAAAGAGAGTAGTGGTATGTGGGACCCAGGGGATAATGGTGTTAGAAAGGCAAAAGAGGAGAGAGTGGTAGAACAGAGGATGACACCAACGAAGACACACACACACACACACACACACACACACACACACACAAAAGTCTAGAGACGTTCTCAAGAAAGAAAATGGAGGCTGAGAACAGGCTGTTTGAAAGACCATGGTTGGCTTCTGAAAATATGGGGCCCGTTACAAGTGTTTAAAACAGAATGTGTTTTGTGAAAGCAAAGGCAGCAACCCTAAAAATTCATGAAGTTTCATGGTAAAGGAAAAAGAAAAATGGAGGTGGCCAGGGTATGTAGGTTATGTGAGGGGCACTACACGAACGGGCGTGTTGCCGCTGAAGGCAGAGAATCAAAAGCCAGGAGAAAGAGACTGAAGGTGTTGAAGACAGTGGCGTGGGAATGAAGAGTAATTCTTCAGAATAAATCACAGTGGGATGCTCCCTGGTTGGCGGAGCAGGTTGCCTACGCTTAGAAGTGGCGTTTGTGCCCGCAGATGCCAGTTAGAGCCTCGGGACAATGGCGAATCAGATGTGTGGTTTTGACATAAGAGATTACGGCATGACAAAGGTGGCTGGGGAAGTACACTTTACCTCTTAATTACAAGATCCCAGACACATGCGCAGAACGAGGCCCAAAGCCCTGCACGTGGATTTCCCACGGGAACTCGAGCAGGTTTTCAGCTGAAGGCCCTAGACCATCAGCCTGAGGCGTGCGATCCCGGCACCCGTATGTAGAAGTTCTCGCGGGTTTCCGCGAGATCTGGACTGTATAAAAGGACACAGCTGCCCTGCTGAACTTACTTCTGGGGCTTTTCTCATGCGTGCGTTTTGCGGGGTGTTTTATTTTGCCTTTTTCTCTTTTACACGGCCGAAACTCACTCTACAGAGCCTGTTTCTCTCTGTCTTCACTTTTACCTTTTCAAATAAGCTTTGCTATTGCTTTTTGCTCCTTTCATTCGATTTGTTCGAAACAGAAGAATCTGGAATCCAACTGGAGGACAGCCGAGCAGCCCAGAACCCCGTAGTGTTTAATTGGCGAGCCACTTTTAGAAGGAGCCACCTGATAACATTTTGGCATTAGCCAGAAGATTCCGGTAACAGTTTGGCTGCAACAGAATTCAGGTGAGTGGACGTCAGGAGACAGAAGTTTTATTTTTAAGTGGTTTTGTCTTTTGAGTGTGTTATGATGGAAGACAGAAAATCTTACAGGTCTCAGTCTGGTTTTTCGGTTTTGTTATGGTCTCTACCTCCCTATGTCTGTGACCTGCCACCCCATCCCCCCCACGCCTCAAGAGCAGCTCCTAGCTCACTTGTTTCTAAGCATGGATACCTTGAATTTTCGTAGTACATAATATGCAATCGACATTGCTTCCTAATGAAATAGGGATTGAATGGAGAGTTTGTTCTGGAGAGGAGAAGAGATAGGTCTGCCTACAAGGCAGGAGGAGGAGCGAAAGATGGAGAGGTGTAATTTGAAAGGATTAAATCAAAGGAAGGCACTACTTATACAAGTGATTTCTATTTCCTTGGTAAAGTGATAGCCAAGAGAGTTTTCTGAGTAGGACAGATGGCAGGGCCTGGAGAAAGCTGTTGTCTTCTATGAGCTAGGCACAGAGTAACACTTTGCATACATTTCCTTCAAACCCACAGTAGTGCCGTGGAGTCGTCTTTATTCTCAGTCAGTTAAAATATTCATCCACTTATTAAGCTCATATTAAAGTCTAAGTCTCTTCGTTGCAAAACCTCTACTTCTTTCCGTATGCCATACATAAATACACTTCATGGAGCAGTTGTCATAATCATAGGTGAGGAAAATTATTATAGAGCAGCAGCAAGGGTCCAGTAAAAGTGAACGAAATAAACTTGCTTAAGGTCGGGGCAGTATGGTTTCACAACTTTGAGAAGAATAGATTTCAGAAATCCAAGCTCTGTGTCTGGTGCGATAGAGGAAGTTTAAGTGAGGAAGGTATGACCAAGGACAGAGTTGGAGGGGCTATGCATTAGTTCAGGTTTTTAAATACCAGCCCTATACTGGGGACCAAACTCATGGGTATTCTGCCACTAAGCTATGGCGTCAGCCCCTTTTATATATAAATTGCTCAGGTGGGCCTTGAAATTGTGATCCTTCTGCTTCATACTCCCAAAGTGCTGGCCTTACCGGCATGAGCCAGCCTGCCCAGCTCAAATCTAGTTTCTCTAACAAGAGTGGAAGACTCTAAAATGTTTCCTTAATTTGACTTGCAAAGGGTTAAGGACAGATTGAACACTCAATAACTAATTTGTGGAATGTCAATCTAAAACAATGTGGAGGAGCTGGGTGTGGTGGCTGAGGCTGTAATCCCAGCTACTTCCAGTGCTGAGGCAGGAGGATTGCAAGTTTAAGGCCAGCCTACTCAATTTTATGAGACCCAGTCTCATGACAAAAACCCAGAAGGGTTGGGGATGCCCCTCAGTGTAGAACTTTCCTGGATTCAATCCTCTCTATTGCAGAAAACAAAAATAAAAATGTGAAAACTTAAAATGGAGATTTGTGTTAACTAAATTCAACATTGTTTTGGAGTTGTATCTTTGCCTGTTAAAATGCTATTATACCAAGTAGGGATTTGATTAATAACAATAGGAGCAGCAGCAGCAGGAACAACAACAATAACAATAAAGATCTTTGTGAAGGAAAATCAGGCTGAATAGATATTCCTAAATCAGACTAGCTGCACGAATCAAAGCAATAGCCAGTCTTTGGTGAAAAGAAACTTTTGGTCAACATGTTCCCTTATATTGTATGGCTCTAGGAAACAAAATAATACTAATGAGTATTTTCATGTACTTCTTTGAGCCAGGCAACATTTTAAGTGTGTCACATTCCCTAGTTCATTAAATTATCCAAAGGACTCTAGAGGTTAATACTACCATGATTTTTGTTGTATAAACAAGGAAATTGAGGCTGGAAATGGTTCAGTAGTATGTCCCAGATATAGAGAAAATTAGTGGCAAATTTAGAATTTAAACTTAATGGTTAGCTTCTAAATCCACATTCCTAACTTGGCTATTTTGAGTTCTGGCACTTTCTATTCTAAGTGTGCCTGACGAGAAATATGAGTAACAGTTTACAAATCTGAAGTGTGTCCTTCCTTGTCTGTCAGATACATTCCCTTTTATTTTGCACCTGCCCTGTCAATTGTGTTCAGAAGGATATCCTCTTTCTTACTCATTTGTATCTCAGTCATTTCTTGGCAAAAGTATTCAAAACCTAAAGAAAATGACCATGACGCAGGCAGCCTTCATACATCTCTCCATAAACAACAGCAAGGCTGAGTCTACATGTTGTTAGAGTCTCTCTTTCTTGGTTTTGGCCACTTTCCACTCATTTGGCTTTAGAAGTGGTATTTATGAAATCCTTTAAAAAGAAGTTTAACCTCTTGATAATTGTAAAATAATTATTTATCAAAAGAATAATGGAAAATGTCATGCTTTCCTATGACTTACATTGGGGAGACCCCCCCCCAGTTAGATTATCTTTCCATTTCTATGTCCGAAGGACGGAAGACACATTGGACTAGCTCTGAAGGAATGATTCTGTCTTATGTTCATCTTCTTAAGTGAATAGGTAGAAACAAGCAATAACTCTTGTTGGCTTTTTCCTGTATAGTATTCAGAGAAAACCAAGAGAGATTTAGTTTTGAGGATGAAATGCAAAGGTATTTTCCCATTGTCATCAGTGAAAATTTTCCCTTATGGACTGACTGCACCACAGGAGGCATGATATTAATAAAAATATTTGTTAAATAATAATTCTCTAGGACTTTCTAAGCTAGAGTTTAAATTCTTGTCAAATGTTCTTATATACCATAGCCAGTGCTCAGAATGCAGTCATTCTAATTTAAGGAAACTTCATTCATTGCTCGTATTACTTACAAAATGATTAATGCATGTAAAAAGCTCTTTTCCAATTGGAATTTGCTTATTGAGCTTATAAAGCTGAAAATTAGGCTTAATAGATTGTTCAATTATTCTATACTTAAGAATTTATAGTGCATATAGAATTAAATTCTGTTCATTGGATTTATTGTCCAACAGAAAATTTTCTTTTATCTTTAGTATCTTATAAAATTTCTTGTTTGTTTGCTTTGCACTGTCAAGTTTGTACCCTTCTAAGATAGATGCTCTTAGCACTACAAACATGTGCATATACAGTTTGCCCACGTTTGCCCAGTTACTGTGCTTCCAGTAAGTTCACATACACATGCCTATCTCCCATTTTACATCATTACAACGTACATTTATCAGAAATCTTTGTCCATGTACTTACAGTCTCAAAGTATGATCAATAAACAACACGTACATGCTAAAGTTCTGTAATGAGCATTGCCAAATTTAATATGTACTTAAAATTTTTGTCCTAAAATGTCTAAAACCACAAAAAGTGACAAATGGTGCTAAGTAATAGATAAATAAAATAAACACTGAATTGCCTGACAAGTAAGGTCCCCCCACCTTAAGTTTCTGGATTTTATACTAGAATGATTTTAAACATATGTGGTTATAAGCTTATCATATTTCCAAAAATGAACCTTCTATAAAAATCAGATGGGGTCCCTCAGCTGTGTTTTCTTCCATTATTTATAGACAAATTGAAAACAAATGTGACTTTTTTTTTTAAAAAAATGCAATGAACTGAAAACAGCTGTCAGGATATACTTTTTCTGTAGAATTCTTCTGTAATACAGAAGTATAGTAACCTGGAGATTAAGCCTCATGAAATCATATGTTATTTAGTGGTAGTTTAAGTATCAATTCAGAGAAATAAATGCTGATGTCTGCTGCACCCAGACCATAATAGTTCATTTAATGTAGTGGGGGTTACGATTTAAAAAAGCAACATGGGGCAAATGCAAATATTTCATTTTGAGGTGTTTTAATTGCAAATATATTTTATAAATAGACTTTTTGAAAATGTCATTTCGAGTGTTTTAACGAATATTATACACATGATTCTGGGCATTTCCCTCTATCCCTGAAGTTTGAGGTGAATTCTTGAGTGTCATACAAGCTCATAGCAAAGTCATAGCAAAGTCAATTAGTGAAATAGCTCAGAAAATATATGCATAAAATATTTGCTGGCTTACCTGCTCTAAACACATGAAAATTTATTTTGTTTAATACAAACATCTCTCTTGATTTAGAAAAATCAAATTAACAGGAGCTTATTTTAAAATCAAATATTTAGTCTTTTAAGACACTATGATTATTTTTAAATTAAAAATATGTGTTGTGGCGGTAATACTGTGAGGAGAATGTAACATTGCTTATGAGGAAGTCCTGCCAGGAAGGCATAATCTCAGTTTAATCATGAGGAAACACCAGACAACTCTAAATGGAGAGCCTTCCATTAAAGAGAGATTTGAAGCTGGGTGTGGTGCCACACACCTGTATTCCCAACATTCTGGAGGCTGAGACAAGTAGATCACTGAGTTTGAGGCCAACCTGGGCTACATAGTGAGTGCAAGGTCATTGTGGACTAAATAGAGACAAATTGTTTTAAACCACCCCCCACCAAAAAAAAAAAAAAACAACAAAACAAAACAGGGAGAGAGGGAGATTGTGTTATTTAGATAATCTGTATCTGTAATGTTTTTAAAAAGTCTTGATCTATCTTGTCTCCTGAGAGAGTTGTAAGATTTCTGGCTACTTCTCTTGAATCTTACCAGTTTTTGCTTCATGCATTTTAAGGTTCTGTTGTTAGATCCATACATATTTAGGAATGTTGTCTTTCTGATAGATTTCTTCTTTCATTATTATATAATATCCTTTATTTCTTATAATTCTCTTTTTATAGAAGTTTATTTTATCTGATATTCATACAGCCACTCTAACTGTCTTACACTCCCTATTTGTATGGAATGTTTTCACCTCTTTTTGTTTCCAAGTTATTTGTTTCCTTATATTCTATATCTTTTGTAGAGGGCATATAGTTGGATATTGCATTTTTACTTTGACGGTATCTGTTTCTAAGCCGAGATATCTAGTCCCTTTGCATTTAATGCAACTATTGACATGAGTGGGAGCAAATCTATCATCTTTCTGTCTGTTTCCCTTTTGACCCTTGTTTTTCTTTTGTCCCTTTCTACTCCTACTGGGTTAATTATTTTTGCCCATTCCATTTTACATATCTACTCCTCCTGATATTTATGTAATTGTTGTTATTCATACATTGTGAATCTCGCTTTATAGTTTTTAAAATTTTACTTTTTTTGTTTTTTTGATACAGGGTCTTGTTATGTAGTTGATGTTGGCCTTGAACTCACTATGTAACCCAGGCTGGCCTTGAGCTCATAGCGATCCTCCTGCCTCTGCCTTCCAATGAAATTTTACTTTAAACTGTAGATTTCTAAGGAAATTACAAGAAGTAAAACACAGATTTGTTAAATGGGCAATCCCTTCATTTATTATTTCTGATGTTCTCCATTCTGTAGAACCAAGTTTCCAGCAGGTATCAGGGTCATTTTTCTTTGGCTGAAGGACAGTTGAACTTTTTTTGTTTTGCATTTCTTGTTATAGTACATCTTTCTTTATCTGAAAAGTCCATTTAACCTTGTTTATTTGTTTTTCAGTGGCACTGGGGTCGAACCCAGAACTCTTACTCTTTATTTTGAGACAGGATCTGGCTGGGTTCTTAAGTTGCATCAAGTGGGCTTGAACTTGTGTTCCTCCTGCCTCACCTTCACACTTCACCTCATTTTTGATGAATATTTTTGTTGGCTATACTATTTTGTATTGTTTTTTCTTTTTAGCACTGTTCTATTGTTTTCTAATCTCCATTGTTTGTGAAGAGATAGCAGAGACAATTTTATTTATCTTGTTACTGTGTGTGCATTTTGTCTTTTTTCTCTGGTTGCTTTCAAGATTTTCTCTTAATCTTTGGTTTGGAGCAGTTTGACTGTGATGTCTCTATGTGTGGTTCTTTCCTTTGTTGTTTATATTACTTGGATTTGTGTGACCCCTTGAAACTGTAGGATAATGTTGTTTTCTAAATATTGGAGATTTCAATCATTATTTCTTCAATTTTTTTTTTTTTTTGGCCCCATTTTCCTTACCTCACTGTCTAGAATTCCACGCATATGTCAGGCTACTTTACATTTTCCTATAGGTTGTTGAACTTCTGTTCATTTAATTTTTTACCCTTGTTTATATAATTTCTTTTGATCTGTCACATGTTTACTGAGTGCATTTTTCTTTTCCTGTATAGGACCTACTCTGCCATTATGTTGCTCTCTTAATTTTTTTAAAAAATTGAATTATTTTCCTTTGGAACCTCAATTTTATTTTTTATTGATTATCTTTTGAACTTCTCTATTTACATATTCATTAGGGCTATAGTTTCCCTTAACCATTTGAACATATTCTTGTTTATTTCTTTGAGTGTATTTATAAAAATTGCCTTTAAATTTTGTGTACTAAATTCATTGTCTGGGCCATTGCAGGTCTTGAACATTGCTGACAGTCAAATTGTAGACTCTGCGTTGTTACCTTCCTATATAGACTATTGATTCTTGTATTTGCAAGGCAGTTCAGCTTCTGGCCAGTCACCCTGAACATGTATGGGTCTTGGGAAAGTCTTAAAGTATATCTCTAAACTCTGTCTTCCTTGTAGATCTTGTCTGGGTGAGGTTAACTTGATTAGAGCAAGTTTACAGTAGATCTTAATAAGATGAACTTCCATGTCCCAGATGAATTCCGAGAATGACAGTGGAGTGAGTGTTAATTATACCATTTCACTTCCCTCTAGCAGGGCTAGACTTCAACATGCCCTGTCAGTGTTCAACTTAGTATCTCTGTTCTGTTCTCAAGCCTCTAGCTGCTGCTATCTGATCAGCCCTAGGTGGCCTTGCCCTGGGCCTTAACCAGGGATTCCTGGAGACTCCCACACAGGCTTCCAGGGCCCTCTTTCTGCATGGTTGTTGCTTTCCCCTGCAGATTCCAACCATTCCAGCTGCCCTGAATTCTGCTCATTGCCTGCTCAGCTCAGCCAAATGTTAAGCTCTGCATAGACTTCCTTTTTCTTCATTTTATTCAGGAAATTTTCCCCAGACAGAAAGTTGGGTGATCCTAGGATTCCAATGGTATATTTCTGTTCCCACTGGGATCATTGTCTTGCATTTCTTGTTCGCTATTTCCTGGAAAGATTTGTTCAATTTTATAATTGTTTTGATGGAAGGGAAGGCTATTTTGGTTCTAGACACTTCATCATGTCTGGAAGCGCCTTACGGTTTTTACATTGAGGAGTAGAGAGAAAGATTTCCTATGTTGATGCTTGTTTAAGAATGGGTGACCAAAAAGCGGCAGAAGTTTGTTTTTTAAAGCTCTCGTGTAAGGTGTAGCATTTAATAACATTGATGATTTCCTATTGAGCATTTATACTTCATTTATGATTTGAACTTTTCAAAATAATTAGCATATTGTTTTAATATGGGTAACGTTTAATATAAATACTATTCAGTTTATTTTTGCTGTTGTCTTCATTAATTATCTTAAAAATACTCTTTTTTTCCCCCAGTACCAGGGATTTTGTACTGAGTTCTTTATTTATTTATTTATTTATTTATTTTGAGTCAGGGTCTGAGTTGTTAAGTTGTTCAGGTGGGGCTCAAACTTGTGATCCTCCTGCATTATCCAGAGTGAAGAATACCCCATTTTTATGAAATCTCATAGACTATTATTTGCAGATAAAAAGATGTGTTTTTTCCTTGGTATGCTATCAATGGCTTTGTAAAGTCTAAGGCTTATGTTACAGGTCATTCTTTCATGAATAAGAAATGCTATAATTAAATACATATACATTGCATAATGTTTGTAGCTGGGTACAACACAGGAGTTCTAATGCTGAAGTACCTTGAGATCCCCCCATTAAATTATTTTCCATTGTTTTATGGAAAATTTAGAGGCTCACTGTGAAAGAGGATCTGTTTAGTAAACTAGTCCCTCCAGCTACCTCCCCCTGGGATTTTCATTTTTCCCTAAAGAGAATCAGAAAACTTGGTGTAAGTAACTGATACGGACCTAATATGAAACATTTTGAATCTCAATAAATAAATCATCACCTGTCTTTGATTTCTAACAACTAAGTTTGAATTAGGACTATCCCCTAAGAGTGTCTTCAGTGACAGGTGGAATAGAGGCCTCTCTGGGAGAAGGCAAGCTCTTCCCTAAGCGTTGCAGGGAAAACCAGGTGTGGTGAATTAACTTTGCAAAAAGATGTTCAGCTCATCAGTAACCAGATCTTCGTGTTGAAACCTCGATGGATACCATTTCCCTTCTAACCATAATGACAAGCTTTTGAATGGTAATGCTCAGACCAGCTGAAGGAGAAGTGATTGCAGGTTGCTGTCCTTGGAGTGTAACCTGCAACTTATTTTCTGGCAGGCAATAAACAGCCTATTAACCACATGGCAGCTTATTGTAAACAAAAACCTAAAACAACCAAATAATGAAGGAACATTATATTGTCAAGGTGTTATGATTTAGACCTACAATGTCCCTCCAAAGCCTCACGTGTTAGGCTTGTGGAAGGTGATTGAATGGTAGGGATGATATACTCATCAGTAAATTAATCCACTGAAAAATTTAGAGCTTTATGTGCTATTAGGAGGTTGGGCCTGATTGGAAGAGACAGGTCCTTGGGGACATGACCTGAAGGGGTCTATCTCCCTCCCCAGTTCCTTCCTTCCTTCTCTGCTTCCTGCCCACAATACACGAGCTGCTTTCCTTCAGCATGCCCTTCTTGCCTTGGAACCAACATGGACTCAGTCCTCTAAAAGCTGTGGGCCAAAATAAACGTTTCCTTCTTAAAGTTGTGGGTGTTGGGTATTCTGTTCCAGTAATGAGAAAGTGACTAAGATATAGAGAATATTAAATAACATGGGAAAATGCTTTGTATACAGTAATGAATAAATGCAGACTCCTCAAACTGTATATTTAGAATTAGAATTTAATAACAATTCAAAGTAACATTTTCAAATATTATGTCATTTATGCATATGCATAAGCATGTGAAAAACAGATTTGTAGATACGTACTGTTTTAATTTCAGAATTTAAAAAGTGTTCGGCAAGAAATATTCCAAGATATCCAGGATAAATAATAATCTATTTGAAGATCTCCAGTGATGGAAATTCCACAACTGTTCTTAATGTTTTGTAACTCTGATGGTTAGGAATTATTTTTTTTTTCAAGTTTAGTTGAAGTCTTCCTGATTTAACTTAAATCTGTGTCTTCTCCTCTGGTCTTTAAAATTATAAAAACATTCTCCACCAGAAAGAGCAATATAAAGATACCACAAAAACCACATAGCCATCCCTTTTACAAGATCGGCTTGCTTATTTGTCCTGGAAGTTGAACCCAGAGCCTTCACACTGTTACATCCCCAGCCTGCTCTCGCCCCTTTCTTTCTAAATTTTGAGACGGTCTGGCTAAGTTGCCAGATTGTCTTGGCTTGAACTTGTGATTCTCTTGCCTCAGCCTCCCAGAGTGCTGGGATTATAGGTATGCATCACTATGCCCAGCTGTCATAGCTTTACTTTAATATTTTCTCCTTATTTAGCCTTTACCAATATTTACAGGTCTTTTCTTTTTTGAGCCATCAGGGCACTATTACAAAAATAATTTATGTATTTGTCATGAACCCTTTTTTTAGTCCCTCATCTTTATTTCCTGGTATTGCTACAGCGTTGAAGACTTTAAGGGGATCCCAGCATAGCAACAGTAACAACCTTGGGGCTGCTTTTAAATTTCGTGTTGATCTTGGACGCTCTGCCTGTCAGAGGGAGAAGCGATAGATTTGTGTGTGCAGAACATGCTGAGAGGCAGCACTGTCCCGGGGGCTTTGTGTGCGTCCCCTAGGACAGCTCTGCAAAACCCTGCCCAACCCTGCCCAGTGCTCATCATTGTTCTTGTTTTGAGAAAAGCACACTGAGAGCTGTGCAGGCTCAGGAATTTGCCAAACTCAGACAACATGCATACAGCAGGCTGCATTCAACTTCAGTTTCTTTGAATTCTTTCTGCTATACAATGCAGGTTTTTAATTTTTTAATTTTTTATTTTGGATGGTACTAGGGATTGAACCCAGGGCCTCCACACTCACTAAGCCCCTACCCCTTTCATTTATTTTAAAATTTTGAGACAGTGTATAAGTTGCTAACTTGCCCTTACTGGCCTCAGATTTGTGATCCTCCTGCCTCAGCTTCCCTGAGTGCTGAGATTATGGACCTGCACCACCATACCCAATTTGTTTTGCTCATTTAAGGCATCAAAGCTCAGTTGATTCCTTCTTATCTTGACCAGGCATATTAGAGTTAGCATTTTCAGTATATTGTTAATGCTTTCAGTTAGGCAGAATTTACTTTTTGTTGACTTGGTTTAGGATGAGTTAAAACTCTTAGAGCAGGTGTGATAATGTGTGCCTATAATCCCTTGGGAGGCTGAGGCAGGAAGATTGCTGTGAGTTCGAGGGCAGCCTGGGCCTACATAGCGAGTTCAAGGCCAGCCCGAACTACATAGTGAAACCCTTTCTCAAGAACAAAACAAAACAACTCCAAACCAACTTTTAGAGCACTGTTAGGTTTCCACTTTATTTACTTTTCTCTATTCTTGGGATGGTGGTTGCTGTCAGGTGGTTATACCTATAGTCAGGTACATGGTGAGTGGCAAAACACTGACCGACTGTTGGGATGTGGGCTGTGTCTTCTTTCACAGCCTTGCTGTGAACTTACTAGGAATGTCTTCACGAAGTTCAAGCTCATGGATGTCACAGATCTTTTTAGTTGTTACATACCTGTTTAATTGTTCAGGGGGGACATGGAAGTAGGGAGAGCAGTGAACAGAGAGGCTGCAGCACCTCTTTCTCTTCTGTCTCTAAGGCTGCTGAAAATGTACTTTAAAAATTATAAATGTTCTTATGAAATAATTAGGCATAAAGAAAAGCATAGCTAATATAATAAATGTTTGCATTCTAGCCTTCTAAGAAATAAAGTATTAGAAATATAATTGAAACTCTGTATCCAACTCTAATCTGCCTCATCATCCCTCTTTCCCCAGGGCTAGTACGTGTTTGAGATTTATACATGTTAGTAATTATAGCTTTAATTCACTTATTTTCATTCTTTGTAGCATCTGACTGTATGAACTGTGTTTTATTTACTTTCAAGTTGATGGACACTTAGAAGACAGGGGTGAGCTTGGGGGGAGAGTTTGTAATTAGATGTGAGTTATTTTCTACTCCTAATTCTGTTCTGGGAGATATGTTCACAGATGTTTATTACCTTATTGAAAACAAACTAATAAATATAAACAGAACATTCACAGCCCAATAATGACAATGTGTCGTGAACCAAGGATCATGATTGGATCATTCAGTGAATGTACATCAGCTTAATAATGAAAATGATAGTATACTGGTTTGCCGTGGCTGCCTTAACAAAATACCACAAAGACTGGATGGCTTAAACACAGAGCTTCATTTGTCCCACAGTTCTGGAGGCCAGATGCGTATGATGAAGGTGCTGTGTCAGCCGGGTTGGACTCCTTTGAGGCTTTTCTCTTTGGCTTGTGGATGGTCACCTTCCCCAGCTCATGTCTTCCCCTGTCTTTGCTCTGTGCCTGTCTGTGGTCCCATCTCCATTGAGTTAGGGCCAATTTGATGAACTTCTGTTAACTTGTTCACCTCTGTAAAGAGCCTGTCTTTAGGTACAGTCACATTCTAAGGTTCTGGGGGTTAGGATTTGGGAGACACAATTCACCTCACTCCAGCGATTATAACCAGCTCATCAGTAATATTCCTGTGAAGGGTTTCTTAGGAAACTAAGTTCAGATTCCTGGAGAATCCATCAAACTATGGCACTGCTAGATTGCATAACAGAATACTATTAAATCAATGATGATGTTGATGTTCGTACAGTAAAAGTTTGAGAAAACAAAGCCCAGAGTAGTAGAGTAGTAGCTAATACTTACAAAGTGATAACTCTGTTATATGAAATTAAATTTAATTTTTACAATATCTTTTTGAAGTATTGGTGATTGAATATCACTTTTCTGAAATGCTTGAGGCCAGCGTATTTTGAATTTCAGATTTTTTTCAGACTTTGGAATGTTTGCTTATGCATAATGTATAATCTTTGCTTATGCATAATCTTAGAAATGGGACACAAATCTAAGAACTAAATTCATTTGTTTTATGCACCTTATACACATAGTCTGAATGGCTTTTATACAATATTCTTGTTGTGCTCGTGTTTTGACTGTAGCTTATCACATGAATTCTGGTATGGAATTTTCCATTTGTGATGTTATATGAGCCCTCAAAAAAGTTCTCATTTTGGATTGGGGATGCTCAGTTTGTATCATTATTCCCATTTCACTGATGAGGAAACAGACGTTTGAGGAGATTAATCCTTCTAAGGACCCAGGGGCACCAGTAATAAAGCTAGGATTCTGATGCAGAACTATTGGATTCCAGAGCTTGTGCTTTTATATATTGTCACAGCTTCTACAGTCATTTCATTTGGAGAACTGCCCGCCCCCGTGTCTCTGTCTCTCTTACTCTCCCCTTATCCTTACGAAGTACTGCCCTGGGGCACAGTTAGCCACTAGCTGGGAAGCCCATTCATCAAGCCGCAGTAGCTGTGACAGGAAGACGAATGACAACAGTGTGCGGGAACAGTCCAGGAAAGGGAAGGAAGTACAAATTCCCTGAGACCATCTCCCAGAAAGGCAGCATCTGTGTTGATTTAGAAAGACGGAAGAGTGGAGGAACCCTGTGGCTTGGTTCAGGAGTGTGGGCATGACATCCCGTGACTCGCAGCCTTGGTGACGGGAGTCCCTGTGAACAGTGACCACAGATGCCAGGCAGAGGAGAGAACTCCGCCTGGGAGAGGGCAGCATGTCACCCACCAGCTGGGAGAGCGGGGCACATACACAGGAAGGAAGTGGGGATGCCGCGGGAACTTGGGGTGCAGTAAATGCAGGGTGCACAGAGCAGCACCTGGCACCGAGTGAACACTCGCTGCTGGCTGTTCACTGCTATTGTTGTCATTCTCTTCACGTGGCCAATTTCCTCCAGACACACAAGGCACAAATAGTAGCCTCTTTGAAGAAGGAGGTAAGAAGTCCATTAATAAATCTTGCATTCATAGTGGAGATACGTACTAATTAATCCAACCTTTAAATGACACTGCACACGTATATGCTGGACAACACTTGTGAGAAAAATGTGCTGTTTTTTCTTTATAACTTGAAAAATTAGAATGTGTGTGAAAGAGTCACTTGGATTTCACTTGAGGCATACGCAATAGTAATTTCCAGGAAACGAGGATCTAATTCTCAGGGTAGCCCAGGGATGTAGAAAGATGCTTTACCTTTTGTCCTTTTGACGCTTACAGCTTTTTATCTCAACTGGAATATCTTCCTTTGATAAATTCTAGAGAACCCTGTAGTCAAAGATAGGCGTTATTGGCCTGTGCAAGTCATCTTTCTGCTGAGGAGGAGATATTCCTGTGGTGCAATTTGTAATGCTTTCCTAGTGTGGCTTTGAACAATGTGGCTTTTATCAGAGCAGCCATAGCGGCAATGGAGGCCCCTGTTTGTGTTCGGAACAGGTTTGGCCCAGGGAGGAAGGAGGAAGCCAGGCTCAGAGGCTCAGTGCTGTGCAGCAGGCCTGACCTGCTGGCTGGAGCTTGGAAGGCCAAAGGGCATTAAGGGCTCCACTTTGATGTGGTGGCTCTGGGCCCGGCTGCCTAGCCTCTGTGTGGTGTGTGCATGAGTTCTGGGGACAGGGCATGGGTAAGGCAGGGAGGGTTTCGCAATGCTTGTCTATCAGCTGAGCGCCGGGCAAACATTTCCACTGCTGTTTCCCTGAGGCTTTTGACAGTTTGTGCAACTTGTGTAAGACATTCCTGAAAGAGAGGGGCATTTGTTCAGCTTATATAACTTCCTTTTATATCAGAAGATGAAAGCGGTACTTCCGGGCTTATGTTCTGTTGAATGTGGTCCAGTTGAAACTTCTTTCCTTTCCATATTCAGAAACCTGTGTAAATTCCACCTGCTAGCACAGCTTGCTGTTTGCCCCGGGTCCTTCTCCGGCTATCTGACTACAGTGTGACGTTGCTTCTTCCTCTTGTCATTCTACTGAATCATCAAATCATTAACAGAAAGAATAACTTGTGGGTGAATAATTTCTTTAATGTATTCTTAAACTGTGTGAAATATAAATTGTCATTCTGGAATTGCAAGGGAGGAGTTTCATGGACTTTGGGGAATATTATGGTTGTGTGTAAAACTGGGGACCCTGGGTACTGGGGAGTGTGGAAAACTATCCTTCAGAGAGAGCTATCATTTCTTCACTGCCTGCCCCGAGTAAAGGAGTTTAACAAAACATGTGCAGCTTTTTATTTTATTTTATTTTATTTTTTACTAGGAATGAACTCAGGGCCTTCACACTGAGCTACGTCACCAGCCCCTTTTAGTTTTGTTTTTGTTTTTAAACAGAATCTCATGAGCTAAGTCACTAAATTGCCCAAGCTGGGCTCAAATTTGTGATCTTCCTGCCTCAGTCTCCCCGAATGCTGGGATCACAGGTGTGCACCAGTTTTTAATATTGGGTTTGCCTTTTGTTTCCTGCTTTTTTTTTTTTGAAAAATGATGATAGGTTATATTTTAATTTTATTTAGAAGTTTTGGTATAAGTCGCTCTAAAACTTTCTGATACAGCTTGAATGCAGTTTGTGATGCTCGTTACTCCACACCAGGGCCTCTCAGTGCTCCCTGTGACGTGGCCCCTCACTTTAAGACTCCAGCTCACCAAGGCTGGTTTGGCCAGCAGGGAGGTGGCTTTCCTAGGCTCTCTGCTGTTTACAGGTTTATAATTTGCAAGGCGCCGTCTTGAAGGTGTTCCTACTTGACCTTAAGATTCGCCCATGAGAAAATAGCACAGGTGTAGCTTTATCCTACAGATAAGGCCACAGGGCTCAGAGAGGTGGAGGGTTTGGGCTCAAGTCACACAGCTCATACTCGGATAATAAGGCTACTCTTCTGAAAAGCACACATTGCTCAATCTGTGCCAGTTTCTATTATTGTGACTCTTGTTATCACATGCCAGTCAGTGTGCCTACTACTTCGGCACCTTCTTTCAGGTACTGCTTCTGCAACACGAGCTGGCATTCCTTACAGCAGAAGAGGAGACCGAGATTCACGTCACGCAGTCCTCTCTTTGGCGTGAAGTCATTTGATGGGACTCAGATGCTCTTTCAATGACTGCATGCTCAGGAATACCAGTCTGTGTCTCGCTATGCTCATCACGTGCCTGTCTCTGTGCCCAGGTTACTGCGGGGCAGGGATGGCCCTGCTTCAGGACAGCGAAGACAGAACAGCAGACAGGCTTGTGCAGACACTCGAGCAGCGGCTTAGCTGTCCCTGGGCTGCTTGGCCCAGGGGTCTGCGTTGTATGTGTGGGAAATGAATCCCAGCGGACCCTGCAGCTGGGACAAGAAGGTGAGGGGCACACGGGCAGTCTGTAGACAGTGCAGTGGCTCCCCGAGGACGAGGCCAGTGCAAACTCCAGATATGTTGGGCGCTTGGCATGGCTCATGACAGGGTTTTTTGGTTTTTTTGTTTTGTTTTGTTTTTGCTCGTTGGTTTGTTTTGTTTTGTTTTGACACGGCCTCTCTGCATAGCCAGGCTGGCCTTGAACTTGCCATCCTCCTGCCTCAGCCTCCCAGGTAATGGAACACAGGGATGTACCAACTTGCTTGGCTTGCTCTGTGTTTTTAACCTTCGTGTTCCTGACATGTGGATTAGAGAAGCCTGTTTCATACATCGGGCCCACCAGCTCGCTGTATAAGCCAGAACCCACCCCCAGCCTGCCCATTGCTACTGCTGCCCCCTTAGTATTATCTGCGAGCAATCTTGGTGGATTTGGCAGAGATTGAGATCCGCTTCACTGGGAAAAGCCAGAAATGGAAAATTGGAGTAAAAATCTTCAGGAAAATACAATAAATTTGTCTTGAATATTAAAATTAATATGTGAATATGTATGATTTGTATTTTTTTAGGTTAAAGCAAATTTTAAGATGTGGCCCCTTATAACACTCATGAGGCTGGCTATAAAAAAAATAGCCATTTTTTTTGAAACTTTCTATTTCAAGTGATGTTGGTTTTTAAAATGTTATTCTAAAGTTAGAAATGTGATTTGTTTCAGAGCTACTTTTGGCTCTTACATGTCTCAGCTTTTCCACTTATAAATGGGAATTAAAGATACCTACTAAGAGGTATGGATTCATTTTAATTTATTGGAGCTGCTTGACAAAACTATCATTATAAAATTAAAATACATTTCTCTTCCTCCACTGTGGCTGTAAATTATCTTCCCATATGTGATTTATGTAGTGTCTTGAAGGAGGAAGATCTGTCCCAGCAACATGAAGGGGAGGTTTCTGATGGAGCTGCAGAGTAGGCTCCAGGCAAGGGTCCTGGAGCCTTACCCTGGAACTGGCTTGGAGTTTTTGACTGAAAGAGAAAAAACGTCTTACTCTCTCTCCCACATCCTTCTCTCCACTTCAGCCCAAAGTGCATTTAATTACCTTTCAAGGTGACATTAAGATGTGCTGATAATTACCTTGAAAAAGTTCAGCTCAGGTGAGAGTACTGTGACCTTGACTAGGCCCTTGTATCACTCTGCTCCATGTCTGTGAAACCACCCAACCATTCAAGCTGTGTTTGGCTTGCTCAACCAATTAGTATCTGCCAGCCTCATGATGGGAGTAATGCAGTAAGGAAACAATTGTGGGGAATTTTAAAATCCAAAATTATGGGGTGCTGTGCTGGTTTTATTTGCTGTAACAATCAGTTAAAGTATTATCAGGTGTCCGCTGTGGGCAGAGCACAGTGCTGTGTGCCATGGTGAAGACAGCACCCTCCCCTGGCGCTCTGGGTAGCAGTGATCATTTGGTTATTGAGTGCTAGATCCTTTCCCTTTTCTGCGATGCGTGTGAAGACCCATGCCCCTTCCAATCCCCCGACTTTGGAATGGTGTCTAGCCTTGCAGGAAGTGGTTTTGATTGAAAAGTGCCACACAGGATGAAGATGTAATCTTCCTTCAAACAGATCAGTATGGGAAACCAACTTTCAAGTCAGAAGCACAAACATGGATTTGTAGAAGGGGAGTCAGTAAATAGAAGACCTCAGATACAGCAAAGGATAAGACCTCCTGCCTGAATATGATCAATGGTTTTTATCAAGTGGCCTCTTAGAATGACATTTACTTTCATGAATTTGTAATGATCTGACTTTGTAGAATTAGCAGCTTGACTTTAACTTTGATAAAGTGCTTCCTTCTATAAAAGCTGATGTGTATTAATCAAGATACACAGATTGATATGTAACCACAATGTCAGTTTATTAACTTACATTAAGCAATAATTGGAAGATAGAGCCGGATCCAAATACTTTGATTAGCATATTTTTATCTGTCCTCTTTATAGGCAAATATTCTTTTGTTATGTGATACTAATAATACCATATTAGATTAAGCCATTGTAAGTAATACCTTTTTGTTTTACTTTGCAGCCGAACATTATCCTGATATTTCTCAGCTTGCTCTTTGACTCAAAATACTTTTTCTTGGATTTTTGCTCTTCTATATGAATTTTATTTTAGTTTAGTTTTTGCTGTGCTGGGGATCTAACCTTGTGCCTTATACATGGTAGGCAAGTGTTCTGCCACTGACCTATACTACCAGCTCCCAAGTGAATTTTAGACACATTTTAGCTTGAGAAATTGTACATCAAATGTACACATGTACATCAATAAAAACAGAAAAAAAACTATTATGATCTTTACAGGAAATTTAGAAATTAATATGGGAAAAACTAACATACTTTCCTGATGTTGGGTATTCTCATTTATGAAAAAAAAGTATATATATGTATGTATATATACACATATAAAATCAGGTCTTACAGTCACACATAGACAGTTCTTAGAATGGAGTCATCACTCACAGGATCTATATGGACTTGGAGAAAAAAGTAAACTTATATCTTGAGCCTCTGAGATTTGAGAGTTAATGTGTTACCACCACTTCACCTGGGCCATCCTGAGTAGTACAGCGAAGTTTCCATGTCTGTCTGTCATGCTGTATGTACAGACTAGAGCCCTTTTCATAATTCTGAGTGCAATTTTTAATGTTCTGAACTTTCAGGGGGCTGTTTCTGTTACTTTGCCATTAGGTTCTATTTTTGTTGGAGATCCATGATTAAGTTCAGGAAAGCTTCTTCCTAGTTCACTGTGAGCTTCTACTGTCAATAAGTGTTGAATTTTATTAAATGCTGTTTCTGAAACTGTTGAGATGACAATTTTCCTTCTTTAGTCTGTTGTGAAATCAAGAATTTTTAAATGATATCCCTGTCTTTCAATAATAAACAGTCCCTGTTAACATTTCTTAAATTTCCTGATGAATTCAGCGGACTAATATTTAGGATTCTGGAATCTAAGTTTATAAGTGCAGTTGGCCTGTAATTTTCCTTTCTTGTATTATTTTTGTCTGATTTTTATGCTGGGATTATACTAGCTTCATAAAATAAGTGTGGGGAAAGTGTCCTCTTTTTCTTCTTTCTGGGAAAAGTTGGTAGCTTTGAAATTCTGTACTTTTTAAACTGTCTGGTAGAACTGCTCTATAAACCTTTGAGTCTGGTGTTCATTTTGACTGTGGACACTAAACTTCCCCCAGCTCTTTTCACAGGTCTCAAAAGATTTTCTCTTTCTTGCGGGGTCTGTTATATTTTCTGGATAATCATTTATTGTGTCCAAGTTTTCAAATTGAGTGATTCATATCTTGTGAAGATGAAAAAAAATCTTCACTGTACATATAATTATGTCTCTTTTCCATTTATTCTTAATATAATGTTCAGGACTTATTTGTCCCTTTAGTACCTAGCTTAGCTTATCCTGTGCTTTGATATAGAGGATTTTATTTTTCTTTCAGTTCCAAGTTTTTCCTAATTTGCCTTGTTATTTCTTCTGAAAACCCATGACCTACAAGTATTTTTAAATTTTCAGACATGAATAATAAAAAATCATTTTTAACTTTCTCATTTTAGTTATGTTCAGGAAATATGGTCTACCAGATACCAATTTTTTCTTATTAGTTGAGATTTACTTTGTGGTTCCATGTGAAATAAAATTTTCTAAATACTTCATTTGCACTTGAGTTGAAATTTTTCCTCCCATTTGGCACATGTAAGACACCGTATAGACTCAAAAGCTTTTCTATAACCTTATTGAATTATTTTAACACTTTTATTGAGGTATAACTTATATATTACAAAATGTACTCATTTAAAATTATATAATTTCCTGGGCACAGTGGTAAAGTGGTATAATTCCAGTACTCTGAGAGGTCAAGGCAGAAGGATTGCAAGTTTGAGCCAGTCTGTGCAAGTTAGCAACTTACTGAGATCCCCGTCTCAAGATTTTACAAATGGATGGAGATGTAGCTTGATGAGAAGGCCCTGGGTTCCATCTCCAGTACCCCCTACACACACACACAAGTAAGTACAAGTTAAAATTTTTAATAAATGTACAGGGCTGTGTAAACATTATTATATTACAGTTTTGGAACATTTTGCCTCAAAAAGATCCCTCCTGCCTGTTTGTGGTAATCCTTCTCCCATCTCACTTGAGTTTTGTATGCTTGATCTACCAGTTTCAGCCACATGTGAGTATGAATATATCAACCACTATGGTGGTGGTTTTCTTGGTTTATCTTTGTAACACTTTAATTTTTGGCTTACACATTTCATGGCTTTTTCTTTCTTTCTTTCCTCCTTTTTTTTTTTTTTTTTTTTTTTTTTTTTTTTTTTTTTTTTTTTTTTTTTTTTTGGTTTTTTGAAACAGGGTCTCACTATGTAGTTCAGGCTGGCCTCGAACTCCTAGTGATCCTCCTGCCTCAGCCTCCCGACTTCTGGGATTACAAGTGTGTGCCACCAAATCTTGCAGCTATTTTATTAAGTATATACAAGTTTAAGATGATTATATTTTAGAGGCAATTTGCTCATTGACTCACTCAACTGTGAAAGTTAAAAATGACATTTATCATTATGTGATACCTATCTTTATCTCTAAACATTTCTTTTATAGCCTATTAACATTTTATTTTTATTATTATAACCCAATTTACTTTTATTATTATAACCCAATTTATTTTTATTATTATAATCCAATTTGGGTTAGTATTTACTTGGCAAATTTTTTTCCATTGATTAATTTTCTATTTCCTTAGATTCTGGGTCTCTGTTGAAAGCAGCATACAGTATAATGGTATTTATTCTTTTGTCTAATCTGACCACCTCTGGTTTTTTTCCTTTCCATTTTTTTCTGGTACTGGGGAATGAACTCAGGGCCTTAACACTGAGCTACATCTCCAGCCTTTTATTATTATTATTATTATTATTAATTTTTTTTTTGTGGTGCTGGGGATTGAACTCAGGGCCTTGTGCTTGCAAGGCAAGCACTCTAATCACTGAGCTAAATCCCCAGCCCTTATTATTATTTTTTTAATTTTGAGATAGGGTTTCTCTAAATTGCCCAGGCTGGGTTCAAATTTATGATCCTCCTGCTTTAGCCTCCCAAAACACTAAGGTTACAGATTTATACCACCACCTACAGTTAATCTCTGTCTTTTTAAAAAGTGCTTTTTCTTTTCTTTTTAAAAATTTTTTATTTTTATTAGTACATATTTGAAGTACATGATTACATTTGTCATAGGGGGATAGTGCATGCATATAACACATGTTAATTCCTTTTACTTCTCCACCCCTCTGTATTTGTTGGTTGCCTTCCCATTTGCAGAAGATCTTTCTCCCTATTTCCTTTTAATAGTTTAAACTATTTGCACTCAGTGTGACAGTTGTCATTCTGATCTTTATTCTGGCATATTACTTGGTGTTCTTTACCCTTATCATTATTATTTTTTGGGGAGGGGTGCTGGGGATCAAACTCAGGGCCTTGTGCTCTACTACTGAGCTAAATCCCCAGCCCCTATTACCATTATTTTTTCTTTCCTTTTCCCACCTCCTTTTGTTCTACTTAACTGGATTCCCCTCCTATGGTGGGCTGGTTATTGTGGTCAGCTTGAGCAGGAATGCCCAGCTGGACTGAGTTGGTGAGATTTTGGGCATAGATCCACCTGAAGGTTATTGCCAATGCACCATAAAGGAGCACGGGAGTAGAAGATAGTGGCCCGCTATTTCCCAGGAGAAGTTCTGTCATGGCTTGTTCTCCAGAAGTGAACTTGGCGTTCTTGAGGCAGAAGAAGCTTGGGGTCTTGCTATCATCAGGGATGGCTGCTGTTTGCTTTGGGGGAGCTCTGGCACACTGCAGTTCCCCCCTTGGTCAATCACTGTATAGTTTGACCCTCTTCATAGCCCCCACACGTCATGATGGTGTTTAATTCCAATCAGCAGCTTCCTGGCCATATTCTGGTCTGTGATTTTCATCTTCCATTCAATTTTGTAACACTCAGATTCTGATTCTCTGGAGGGTCTCTCTTTATACTTTGTTATTTGATGATGCATGTTTATGTTAATGAATACTTTATGTATTTTCTCCAGATTATTGGAGTGCTAGCCCCTCATCATGAATCAGAATCCTTGTAAACCCTGTTGTATAAATTTTTTGTCCAAGTGTATTAGTCATCTTTCCTGTTTCTGAGACACAGTACATGATACCCACAACCTAAAGGGGGAAAGGTTTAATTTGGCTCACATTTCAAGGGGATTCAGTCCATGGTCAACTAGCTCCAAAGCAGAAGCATCATAGTGGAAGGACATGGTGGAGCAAGCCTTCTGTTCATGGAGGCTGGGAAGCAGAGCAGAGGAACAGCGCCAGAGAAGAAATGGAGACCAAATACAATACCTAAGGTTGCATTTCCATGACCCACCTAAACATAACCAGAAATGTGCTCCAGCAATCCCCTGGGCAGTTCCCAAGCCTATCAAATTGACACAATTTAGGTAAACTGTCACGTCACACCTAGTTTCTGACTCTTTTCCCAAAATAGGGTAACAGAGAGATTTGGTCAAAAGTTATATGAACTGATTCATTACTCAACAGCACATAGCACTAAATTGTTTTCTGTGAGTTTACAATTTGGTTTTTACCAAAGTTTGACATATGATATATTAGAGACATAAGACTGGGAGCTAGAGAAGAACGGATGTGGAGTCACTTGTATTGGGACATGGTTTATCTTGCAGTAAAATTTCTCAGAAGAAATGACGCCCAAGTGGATACTGCAAAGATGAGTAGAAGTTAGCCAGGTCAGGTGTGGAGGAATCTTTTGGGAGATGAGATGGCACATTCTGGAAGGGAGTGATAATATGGCCTATTTGAGAAATTGGAATTAATTGAGTGGGACTAGGGCTGGGTGAGGGATTACAGGGATGAGGAGAGATGAGGTAGTGAAGAGAAACAGGATTCAGATCAAGATAACTTGTGTTACGAAGCCAGGATTTATCCTTGGGGAGAAAGAAAGCTGTGATGTACACTGCCCCAGCA